>WBNQ01086959.1:0-12587 GCA_013401375.1 Spizella passerina
GCTTTGCTTTCCCACCTGGCTGCCCTCCACCATCTTCTTCTCCTCCTTCCTCACCAGCAGCCACTGGTATCAATAATGCTGAATTATGAATTGCCTTAATGCTATTAAATAATTTACTCATGATTTTAAATTCTTCCAGCAGCTTTTTGTCGACCAGTGCTTACCCAAGGAATTTAGTTTGGAATTCCTGAACGTTCGGTACTGTATTAATTAAAGCAAAATAGAAAAATAAACAAGAATGGAGAAGTTAATGGAATAACTTATGGTTGTTCTGTGGAAGGAATAAGTCCCAACTGCAGTTAGGAAAGATGATTTAAAGTTTCATCTGGGAGAAATAATAGGATGTAATGGAATCCACGACAATAATCAGGGCCTTATCTCAAAATGCCAATCTTGCCTCATCAGCTATTCTGGGGAAGATGATTTTGTTATCAATAATGGAAGGAATTGGTCCCTCTCTTCAGAGTCTTGTTCATACCAGGCAGATTCTTCTCTGTCCACTTATTCTGGATTCTCACCAAAAATAAATCCAGGGGCTAAAATGGAAACAATTCCTTTAACCATCAATGAACTGCAGCAGTGTCTTTGGGGCTGGGGACAGCACTCTGCTCTGGCCTGGCTCCCCCAGCACCCCGAGGGAAAGGGGGAGCACAGGGAGCCCATCCCAGGGGAACCAGGATCTTCCCTCCAGAGCAAACCCCCACAGCCCCTTCCATGTAAAGAGCTGGAGCCTGAAAGAGGAAAGTTCCTTTTTTGTGTCATTGAACCAAATCCCACCTTACATGGCAGAAAAATCCTCACCCCACTTTACCCCTGCCTTTGAAAACTGACCCAGGCAGCCATTGTGAATATTAATCCATTAAAATTAATTCATTAAAATGAGGACACCTAATTGCATTGTTCCATATCCAACTGCACCTGTAGGATTTTGTCACAGTGCCAGGTGATCCTCAGCCCCCTGGGGTGACCAGGAGCTGGCACTCAGGGTTGTCCCATCCATGGCTGCTTTCTGTTAATTCCCATATGCTATGGAGGTTGAGAGCTGGGAGGCTACAAGGACAATGCCACATCTGTGTTCCTGGCATGGAGGAACCCTCCAGAGGCCTTTTAAAGTACATTTAGAGGTGCAGAGAATATCCTGAGCTGCAGGGACCCACCAGGATCATGGATCCAGCTCCAAACCCCCCAACACCCCCACCCTGTCCATCCCTGGCAGTGCTGCCCAAAGGCTCCTGGAGCTCTGGCAGCCTCGGGGCCGTGCCCATTCCCTGGGCAGCCTGGGCAGTGCCAGCACCCTCTGGGGGAAGAACCTTGCCCTGAGCTCAGCCTGAGCTGCCCTGGCCCAGCTCCAGCCATGCCCTGGATCCCAGGGAGATCAGTGCCTGCCCCAGTGCTGTAAATCCCAAAACTGCACCCAAACATCAGGAGATCCTGCAGAGAATCCAGACCCCACAGATTTCGTGGGATCCTTTATTTTAGGAATTTGGCAACAGCTTTTAATTCCTAAGAGGAATTGGGTGTCCCAACACCTGCACCCACCCTGTGCCCAGCTCCAGACACTACTCCAGGAGCTGCTCCCCCTTGGATCACAGTTCTGGGTGGAATCTTTCATTCCTATCCCCACAGTGACTCTTCTCAGAATCACTTTTGAGAGCCGGATTGTGACAAGCCAGGCTCAGGACTGTGGCCTTAGCAGACAGAAAATAATCACTGAAATAACTCTTCTCCCTGTGCTTCCTTACTCTCCTGGAATGATTCACTTCATTCCTGTCACCACTGATCAGCTCCAGCCAATGCAAATTCCAGCTGCAGGAGGAGACTCTATTTTCTCCTTGCTCCCTGAGATTCATCTTAGTGAAAAAAAGCTTCTGGAATTACACCTGCTTAATAAAAAATACCTGCCTGATGCCAGTGGAACGGTCTGACACAGGAATTCTTGGCAAGGGAAGGTGTCCAGTGACCTCTGGGGTTTCCTTACAACACTCCTCCAGACCACTGGGGCAATTAATGTAGGACAAATTAATGTGGGGCAATTAATGTAGGACAGTTAATCTGAACCCAGATCTCATCTCTATAACTTGATTAGAAACCCGCCTGGTTCCTGTGAGCTGCCAGGACCCGAGGGTGGGGTTCAGGTGTCCCCAGGGGTGTCACTGTGCCCAGGGGAGACACGGTGGGCATGGGGGGTGTTGAGCCATCCTAAAGGAGGGGTCTGAAACAGCTGATCCTAAAAATGCCTCTTTCCCTCCTGGATCTCCAGGCAGTCCACAGGCTGGATGTCCTTCCTTAGGTTAAATTAGGAGAAATGAATCCCATCCTGAGCACCCAAAATGAAAATAAATTCCTCTGTCGCTATCCAATGAGAAATTCCCAATAAATTCCCTTTCTGTGTTGAATATTGATCAGCCGAGGTGTTGTTTTCCAGCTCTTCCACCTTCCCACATCTGAAGCATTTGGGAACAGGAGACCCAGCTCCTCACCTGGGACATATCCTGATAGTCAGAATTACTGGGGGGATGTCACTGCCCTGTCCCTGTCACCCCCTTGTCACACCCATGTCCCTGTCCCTGTCACATCCCCCTGTCTCAGCCTGCTCTGTTGACAAGCCCATGTTCTTTGCTCTGAGGCTTTTTTGGGTTGCTCAGCTGCTGATGTGGCAAAGCCAATTGTAGTGTTGGACTCCAAGGTCTTGGGGCTCTTCCCAAGCTGAAGAATTGCATGGATTCTCTGATTCCATGGATGCTCTTGAGTCACTGCTGGGCTCTGTCCAGCCTGCCTGAACGCCCCAGATGGAGAACTTCCCTTCTCCCCTTGGTTCATTACCAAACCCCATTGTTCCTGCCACTGGAAGGTTTGGGTTTATAAAAACCTTATAAAGTTTTGCTCATTTTCAGCTGTAAAACCCCAGAAAATTACCCCAGTGAGAATGCACTGCAGGGAGTGACACTGACAATCCTGTGGTGTCACAAACACTGGGATCAGCCTGAGATGGGAACACAGAAACAAATCCCTGCAAGGAAAACAGTGAAGAGAACAGACATGAGGGAAGTGGAAAAGAAGAAAGGAAGGGATGTGATAAAGAAATGCACTCAGGCATTTTGATTTATCAGAACAAATCTGTTTGTTCTCCTGTTTGCTGAAGCAGCTCATGAATTACATTGGGCAAACAGACAAACTCAGTAACTAAAGGCACATTAGTTCCTTCATTTCTGTTTATGAATGTGGAGTGGGAGAGAAACATGATAGGAAAAGGAATGGATATGGATAATTCTCTTTTTAAAATTAATAGCTATTTACTTCTCTGTGCCTCATCCATCTCAGTGCGGCCTGTGCAGGAGCAGGATCCTTCCAGCTGAACTTCCACTGCCACACCCCAGAGGAGCTACAGAGGGTGTTCCCATGGAATGGGAACCTGAGACATGGAGGTGCCCAGGGCTGTGTGTCTGTGGTGGATGGAGTTGGTGACAAGGCCCAAGGATGTCCCAAGGCTCAGGATGGAGGCCCAAGGATGTCCCAAGGCTCAGGATGAAGGCCCAAGGGTGTACCAAGGTTCAGGATGGAGGCCCAAGGATGTCCCAAGGCTCAGGATGAAGGCCCAAGGGTGTACCAAGGCTCAGGATGAAGGCCCAAGGGTGCCCCAAGGTTCAGGATGGAGGCCAGGTCTCTTTAATCCCCTCATTTATGGCCTGGATGAGGGCATTGAGGGCTCCCTCAGCCACTCCACAGCTGGCACCAAGCTGGGGGAAGCAGGGATGTGCTGCAGGGGAAGGGTCTGCAGAGGGTCTGGGCAGGATCCATGGACTGGGAGCCAGGGACTGAGGGGCAGCAAGGCCAAGTGCCAGCTCCTGCCCTGGGCTCACAACAGCCCCAGGGAGGGCTCCAGGCCGGGGCAGAGGGGCTGGAAGTGCCCAGCAGGGAAGGACCTGGGCGTGCTGGTGGCAGCAGCTGGACATGAGCGCAGGTGTGCCCAGGTGTGCCCAGAGGCCAAGGACAGCTGGGCTGTGTCACCCTGGGGTGGCAGCAGGAGCAGGGCAGTGCCCGTGCCCTGAGCTGGCACTGCTGGGGCACCTCCAGTGCTGGGGCAGCTCTGGGACCCTCCTGACAGCAGAGCCCTGGAGGGGCTGGAGCGTGTGCAGGGCAGGGAACGGAGCTGGGAAGGGGCTGGAGCCCCAGGAGAGGCTGAGGGAGCTGGGAAGGGGCTCAGCCTGGAGCAAAGGAGGCTCAGGGGGGCCCTTGTGGCTCTGCACAGCTCCTGACAGGAGGGGACAGCCAGGGGGGTCGGGCTGTGCTCCAGGGAACAGGGACAGGAGCAGAGGGAACGGCCTCAGGCTGGGCCCCATCCCTGGCAGTGCCCAAGGCCAGGCTGGACAGGACTTGGAGCAGCCTGGGACAGTGGAAGGTGTCCCTGCCCACGGCAGGGGTGGCCCTGGATGGGCTCTCAGGTCCCTTCCCACCCAACCCATTCCATGTTTCTGTCATGTTCTGGATGCCCAAAGGCCCTCACAGCAGGGCTGCTCCATCCCAGAGGCTCCCACGTGGGGTGAGGTGAGACCCAAGGGTGATGGATTTTTTCCAAGGGTGGTGGATTTGTTCCAAGGCCTCAGCATTGTCCCTGCACACAGAGAATGGGAAGAAGGGGAGCACTGGAGAATGGGGAAAAAACTTGGGATGAGCAAGGACACAGGGGAGAAGGAGGGAAAATGCAGAGGGGAGGGTGGAGCAGACCTGGAGAAGAGAGAGGAATTTTGTTTTGTGTGTGGGAGGATGAGTGATGGGCCCTGGTGTGGGAAAGCAAGGCCTGAATGCAGAGTTGAGCTGCAAACACAATAATGACACAAATTCCAGGGAAAACACAGTTTTTCATGTAAAACTGATGTTTCCTCATAAACCTTTATTTATCTGGAAAAATGAAGAGCAATCTCTGAGCCATGTAGGAGCATTTGTCACCTGAGAAGGTGCAGGCAGGAGAAGGGGCTGGTTATTCAGACAAATTATATTCAGATTATTAGTGAGCCCAAGCACTGTGGGAGTTCTACAACCCCAAACAAGCAGGAGCCTTCTCTGGTTTTAAAAATGAGCTCATCCTGAAGTCCCACAGAACTGCAGGGAAAAGAATTCCATCTCCTGGAATTCCTGTCAGGCTTTGTGTGCTGGTGGAAATAGGGATATATATTTATTTAACACAGAAAAGTATAGATGTGATTAAGAATTTAAGGAGGTTCTGTGTCATGGTTCTGATGGCTTTTAAGCCTATATTTGTCAAGGGTGGACAGAAAAGTTGTCTATGAAAACCAAGAGTAACACCCCTTTTCCACATCAATGCCTTGTCCAATTTTTTACATGTTCCTCAAGTTTTTGAGCTGCCCTTCAACTCCCAGCCAGGGATTTCCTGTCTCTGCACCCACCTGTAAAAGAGGGGTCTGATGCCTCCTCCAAAAATTGAAACAAACCACAGAAATAACAAACAGAAAGAAAAAAATAAAAGTAAAAAAGCCCAATAGCATTACCTAAAACCATTCCCAAGGTCACAATGTCAAGCAGTTAGAAATTAAGAGGTGTCAGATTCAAGCTGCCTGGAAAAATCTTCATTTTGCCCTGCTGTGTGTGTGCATTCTAATCCAGCCTTAAATATGGGATCACTCCTGCTCCTGAGGCAGATCCTGCTCGTTCCAGGCTCGGAACAGACTTGCTCCTGGAACAGCAGCTCTTCAATATTTCATTGGGTCTCATCGTTCAGTGTGTGGCTCCATGCATTATTTACTGCAGACAGCACTGAATACAGAATTATTAATTTCTTACCAGCTTTTTCTTTTGTGCTTCCCCACCCAACCTTCCTTCTTCCCCGAATTTAATGAATTTATCTGAACAATGCATCTGAGGGGGGAATCAATGAAAAGCTTTCAGTTTATGGGTAAGGGAAAATGATGCATGCAAAAAGGATTAAAGCTAAAACAATGTGATTTTTGGGGCTGCATTTTGGCTCCTTCTGTAGCACTGGCAGGTTTTTAGGGATCTCAGTTTCCAGAGCACGTTGGGCTGGGTGGGCTCTGCCTTGCAGAGGAAGGTGAGAGCCCCAGGGGATTTAAGGCAGGATTCACCTCCTGAAAAAGAGATATCAAACCCCAAGCTGATTATCCTGCCCTGAGCAGGCTGCTGTTCTCCATGCAGAATAAAGCAAATAAGGAGCCAGACAGCTCATTTTGGTTTGTCCCAGGTGAATCCTTTCCATGGAATTAATGAGGGAAAAATCCCAAGGGACTCTGCAGCCTTATTTGTGCAGAGCTGGGAGAGGGAGCAGAGGGAGGATGGGAATTCTGGGATTGTGGTGGGGATTGGGGCTGGGAAGGGCCACACTCAGCTCCTGCCCCTGCTGCAGAACCCAGGGGATGCTCAGAGATCATGAAATCACAGAATCATGGGATTTTTCAAACTGGAAGGATCCTTCCCAAAAGGATCAGTGGGTGCTGGCTCTGCCCAGGCCACCCCAACAGCCCCACCAAAAGTGCCCAAAGGCTTTTATGAAGGGCACATTATCAGGGCCCACCTTCTGGGGAAGTCACTTCCTGCTCTAAACATCTGCCACTCACTTGGGTTCACCCAATTCTCCTGGAATTCTCCTCTGGAGACAACCTGCCATTGCTCCACCAGGGAGTTCTTCTTGTTTTGGTGGTGGAACAAGATCCAGTACACAGACAATGGGAAATCCCTTCATAGGGCAGCTTCTGGGACTTCCCAGAGTGGCTGTTTTGTAAAAAAATGGCTGGTTTGGGAAAAAAAATGTCTGTTTTGGAATGAGGAATCCAAGGCTGAGCCCCTCAGCATTATTTAAGTTGATCCAGTGAGTGAGGGAGGCTAAAGCTCAGCTCAAGGGTTCTTCCCACAAAGTCAAAGGCTCTGGCAGGAGGAAATATTTTCAGCTGGAAGAAATATTTCCCTCCCAAGGAATTGACTTGTAATAAGACTCACTTACTATAAAGCTACATTTCTCTTTCCAGTGCAGTATTTCCATGGGATGGAAGTGGTTTATTCACCACTTGTGGTGGTGGAGGGGGGTTCCCACTCTCACCTCCAAGCTGTGCTGCACCAGGGATGAAATTCTTCAGCCCTCACAAAATAGGGGGGGGGAAAAGAAGATTCAGGTTGAACTGAATCCTGAGAAATATTTTTGGATGCTTCAACCAAACAGAAGGAAATCTTCTGTAGCAGGAATGCTGGGAAGTTTATTCCCAGCAGCCAGACTCAATTTGTTTCTGGGTTCATGTGGGTCTGCAGTATTTAATTCAAAATAAACTCCCTTTAAACACTCAGATCCCAACTGGGATCAAACTAAAGGTGAAAAAGTCAAATTTCCATTGGGCAGGAGCTGGAGGTGCTGCCAGGAGAAAAGACAGTGGCAGATTTTAGGTGGAGTGATCCTGGTTCAGTCCAGGGGCACCAGAGCTGGCGAAGAGAAGAGAAGAGAAGAGAAGAGAAGAGAAGAGAAGAGAAGAGAGAAAACTGGATCCAGGGAAAAAGCTCCTGTGAGGAAAGGAAAACAGAGAAACCAGTTTAGGTTTGGGTTAAGGTTTAGGAGTGTGGCTTTCTGGGAGCCTCCAGGAAAGGCAAAGAGGGACTGAGGACAAGGGATGGAATGGCTTCAAAGGGACAGAGAGGAGGGGGCAGAGCAGCAGGAGGGAGGAAGGCAGGAAACCTCTGGGCACATGAGGCCTCCAAAGGCCCAAAAAAAAGACCAACTTCTCTTTTTTTATGTCTTTAACACCAGGATCTTCATCTCTGGGAGAGCTGGGGGTGCTCATCTGGAGAGGAAAAGGCTCCAGGGAGAGCTCAGAGCCCCTTGCAGGGCCTGAAGGGGCTCCAGGAGAGCCAGAGAGGGACTGGGGACAAGGGATGGAGGGACAGGACACAGGGAATGGCTCCCACTGCCAGAGGGCAGGCATGGATGGGATATTGGGAATGAGGAATTGTTCCCTGGCAGGGTGGGCAGGCCCTGGCACAGGGTGCCCAGAGCAGCTGTGGCTGCCCCTGGATCCCTGGCAGTGCCCAAGGCCAGGCTGGACATTGGGGCTGAGAGCAGCCTGGGACAGTGGGAGGTGTCCCTGCCATGCCAGGGGTGGCACTGGATGAGCTTTAAGGTCCCTTCCCATCCAAAGCACTCCATTTGTCTGTGGTTCCATGGTCTTGTTGAAGCACACGCTCTCAGGAGGAGCTAGTGTCATAAAGGGCCATTCCCCAGCTGTGGCATTTTCCAAGTGCTGCCTGCAGGGATGAGCTGTGCCAGCATTACTGAAACACAACTCTTTGATACCAAACAAGAACTTTGGGCCCGAAAGGACCACTGTGATATTTAAACTGATTTTATGGATGGAGATATTTTTGACGCTGTTAAGTGTGGAATGAGCCTGATCATTTGTGTTTAATCAAACATCCTGCAAACAACATCTGGATTATATTGGATGAGATGGGGTCTGCACTTGTGGCTCTTCAGAACCCTTTCCCACTTCTTATACTTTTATTTTTAATTGGAATTTGTTCTGCTTCACCACCCAGTGCTGGTCAGTTTGCTGGTGCTCCATGGAGCACATTCCCACGTCCTTCCCTCCGAGCCTGTTTACACATCACACAACAAATCGTTTTTCAGCCTTGTCTGTTTTTTTCTTGATAGCCAGAATGTATTGAATTCCTTCTGTGTTTCATAAAAACTCATTTCCCAAGCTTCCAAATAATTGTATTGCTGCTCACTCTTCTAGCTTCAATTTTTCACTTGACTAAATGCACTTTTCCAAGATTAATCCCATCATTGCCCCATGGGATGTAAAATAACCAACTAATCCTGGGTTTATCTATTTGCAGATCACCCCCCAGGCTTTTTATCCCTGGACTTGGGAGATCCCATGAAAATTTTGGATTCTGGGGAGAAGGAAGGATTTCTTCTAGGGAGAAGGAGGTGGGGTTTGTGTGCAGACAGCAAGAGGGTTGGCACTTTTGGCAAAGGCTCCTCACACACCTTGTTGCTGATGCAGAAATTGTGACATTAATGGGACACTGCGTGCTTTGTCCTGCTTGTGTGGGGCTTGGCACAGGTTCTCGTCATGTTTGCCAAAAATTTTGATGTCTCCTCCTGTACCTGGCTGTACTTAATGATGAAATAAAACCAAATCTGCTTCTGGGAGACTCCAGGGCTGGGTTGGAGGCAGAAGTGTCCCAGTCTCCCCAGGGAATCCCAGCCATGAACACCAGGATCTTTTCCAGGGCTTTAATGGACAAATTCTATGGCATATTTATGTCTTGCTTTGGAAATTCTGCCTCATTAGGAGTTCTTGGGATAAAAGCAGACACTGATCCATCTTTAATGCTTCCATTAATGCTTTAATGGAAGCAGCAGGAGCTTCCATCGATCTGCTCTGGGCTTCTGGCAGGGGGAGGCTGAAAGCAGAGGGGTTCAAGGGGCCAGTTCCTCCTGTCCTTGGTGTGCTCCTGTCCCACCTCCTTGACACATCATGGAATGTTGTCCAGCACTCCAAAATAAGGGAAAAAATTCACCAGGACAGTCCCAGCCATGATCACCAGTATCTTCTCCAGGGCTTTAAAGGACAATTTCTATGGGATAATGTCTTGGTTTAGAAATCCTCCCTCATTAGGACCTCTTTACAGGGATGAGATGATCAGCGGGCACTGATCCATCTTTAATGACCCCAGGATTTAGAAGAGGAATTTCCATTGATCTGCTCTGGGTTCTGAAAGGGGGAGGCTGAAAGCAGAGGTGGCTCAAGGGACAATTCCTCCTGTCCCAGGTAACCATGAGCAGGGTCCTTGGTGTGCTCCTCTCCCATACCCTTCACACTCCATGGAATGTTGTCCAGCACTCCAAAACAAGGGAAAAGCCAGTCCCTGCCATCTTGGGCTGCAGGAGGAAATGAGTGCAGGGAGAGAGAGCAGTGGGTGATGTCCTGGGACCCCTCTGCAGCTTGGAAACTTGGAAAACTTGGAACCATCTTATGGTCCTTAGGTGAGAGCTGCACCCCTCAGAGCAGGACCTGAGAGTGCCCAGAGTTACAATTTCAGGAAAGCTCCCAACAAAGCAAAGATTCTAGGAGCAACAGGTGCTCAGCTTTTATTTCCAAGTTGTTATTTGTGCTTTAAGTGCAGTTTTAGAAGACGTTCAGGGCCAAGTTTCCTGTTGAGTTTTTGTCCTGATTCTCAGCCTGAGTCCTAACTGGGTTCTGCCCCCTCCCTGGGAAGGAAGAACCCAGTTATTTCCATTCTTTTTATTTTATTCTCAATTTCAAAACAAGAGACATAAGAAGAAATAATTTCCTTTTAATAATTTAGCACTCATTTTTGAATTTAAACCTATTTTTATTTTCTTTCCCTGAATGTTGTTAGCACTTCCTGACGACTTGGAACAGCTTTTCCAGGAACATTTCACTCAGGTGTGCCCTGGGTGCAGCCAGGTTAAGAATTTGTTTTTCTCTTGCTGTTGTCCTGACTGATTTCCCCATTCTGTGTGTAATGGGAATTTCTGCCACCCACCCCAGGAAATAAACAGGGAGGTAATGTTACCCACAGATATCAGTTCATTGGTTCCTCTAATTCCATTCCCTGTAAAGCTGCCTGGAAACACCAAGGAAATGACCTCGTGCTTCTCACAGCAAGACAGGATTGTGCTGGGAAAGAATTAAGGCCTGGAATGTGTAGGAATAGCAAACAGATCCCTCTTTTCCCTGAGCCAAGAAAGCTGAACCAGCACTGCTGAACAAACTGGGTACAATCCACAAGTCCTTGTCTAATTCCAGTTTGGACATCAAGCCTTTGGAAATAAATCCTCTTTCCATTACAGGAGCTGTGCTGCTACAAGCAGAGCAGGCAGGCTACAGGAATATTTGTCAGGACAGCTCAGTTTGCTGTGTGTACAATCCAGAATATCCAGGGAACAAATAAATACAATCAGTGAGAACAAGGGAGCTCCTTCCCCTCCCCTCTGCCCTGTGCCAGCTCAAGGTGGGTCACAGAGAACTCCAATTCCATTTATTCCCCCAGGCTGACCCATAGCCTGCTTTACAAGCTTTCCTCCATTTTTTTCACCTCAAAATAATTTCAGTTTCTTGCCCCTACTGTACTGTTTGGAAAGTCATTCCAGGATATAATTCCATAGTGGTTTGGGGTTTTTTCTGCCTTCCAGTGTAAATTTTTTCATGGCCACTTTGACATTATTGGAGCATTATCCTCTAACTTAAATATTCTTTCTTTGTTGTTACATACTCACCCAGTGTGTGCTGGATTAAGGGGTTTTTTGACCTAGAGATGAAGGAATTGAGAAGGGTTTAAATTTTTTTAATTCTATTTTTAATCTTATATAAAAAATAAAACAATACAAATACTTTCATTCACACTTTTACAATCAAAAACCAACTATTTCTTCATTACAATGCATTATAAGCATTTCTTAATTTAACTTTTACTACACCATACTATAAATACCTTAAAGTTAATCATCTAAAATTACCCCTCAGAAGTCTTACTACAATACATATTTTATAATTCTATTTCTCTAAAGTATCTAACCTTTTTTATAAAACCATCTTTTAAAACTTATTTCTAATTCCATTTCTCTCTTGACAATATCTATCCTATTCTATAACATTTCTAAATCAACATTTCTTATCTCAAAGTTTATATATAAATATATGCTATATAAACCATCTAATAAACTTGAAAAATTCTCTACAAATTCATTTCCCATAAGTGTGTTTTAAAGAGCAACAGTGTTGACTCCAAGACTTTATTTTCCTGGGTTAAATAGTCTTGGGAACTTCTGAAGTCATTGCAGCCTGAGAGCTGCTCCTCTGCACTGGGATTTTCTCCTCTGGAAGTTCAAGACGGGGCACTTGAGGTCTGAACTCACGTTTACCACACAGCCAATAATATAAATAATGACAATTTTATACCAGTTCTCCATTATCCTGGAGCATCCTTCAGTCCTGCCTTAATGGCCCAGCCACGATTTGATAATTCTGCCAAAAAAGAACTTGATGTTATTTAATTAATTAATTGATCAACTTGTTTTCTCCTGAAAATCCAGAGTGATGGATGGCAGAGAGCCCCAGGGACGCTCAGCTCCCAGGGATTTCACCTCTGGATGCAGGAGAGATGGAGGAGGTGCTTTTCCCTCTGTTTTGGGGTTTGCAGGGTGTGACATTCCCTCTTTTACTCCTGGGACACCCCAACCCCTTCCCAGCTCCAGCAAACTGAGGCCTGCATTCTGTTGCCAGAGGAATGGAGAAAAACACCTCAGCAGTGTCAGCAGTGGTGTACTATTGTAAATACAGGGATGGCCCCACAAAGGCAGGAAATGATGAATCTGACTCCATGTTCTCAGAAGGTTAATTTATTACTTGATTATACTCTATTGTATTAAAGAATACTATACTATACTATGCTACACTAAAGAATACAGAAAGGTTACTTACAGAATGCTAAAAAGATAATAATGAAAACTCCTGACTCTGTCCAGAGTCCTGACACAGTTTGGCCCTGATTGGCCAAAGAGTGAAAACAACTCACAGCAGAATCCAATGGAACAATCACCT
>WBNQ01086964.1:0-16760 GCA_013401375.1 Spizella passerina
CCTTTTACTCAGGCAGGTTTAGCTTGATGTAGTGGCTTGCTCCCTCGTCCATGAATTGCTTGTACTGCCGTTGCTGTGGGATAATATTCAGCAGCTGTTCTTCTCCAACACCCAAGGAAACCACAACAAAACGCCCACCTGCCTTCTCCCAGCTTTTCAAGGGATTTTACTGGGAAGGCAAAAATTCAATGAAAATATGCTTTATAAAAGGTGGGGGTGTGGAAGCTTCAAGCAGAAATTAAAACCAGTAAAAAGGTGAAAAATGAGAAAATTTTGCGGGAGCTGCTATTCTCAGTGCTCCCTCATGCACGTTAACATTTGTGCTCTTTTCGTTGAAGGTAGGTTACAAATCCGCGGCAAATAGGCTGGCAATTAATTTACAGATTGCCCGAATCGCATTATCCTCATTTACTCAAACGGTTTTAATTTCCTGCACATGTTCCTGAGAAAGAGGAATGTATGGTCCTGCCCCCTTTGCATCCCCACAGCCATTCTCTGGTCAGTCACATCCCTGGAAATGGCTAAAGAAGGAGGGGAGAAAAGGTTCTGCGAATTTTTATATATTGAAAGGTTACAGCTTCTCTGAATTTATATATGTGCCTCAAAAGTCCAAAATGCAGTACATACAGTACTGATTCAGCTTTCAGGCTGCAAGACTTAACTTTGTAACCACTAAAAATAAGAGAAATAATAGCACACTTAACTGCAGTTTCTCTGGCATGTTCAAGTACCCAGAAAAAAAGAAAAAGACAGTTTTTTAAAAGGGTTTAAGGCATCTTCCTTTAGAAAATTATGCTGAAAGCTGCTTCTGTCTCTAAAACTCTTTCTCCTTAAGTAACTTCAATACTTATTCTCTATAGAGATAGAATCTATTGAGTATCTACCTGGATTTTTAAAAATGCACGTCTGAATTTTGCTATTCATAATTTTACTACCCTTCCTATAGTATTGTTCTTTATTGGGGTTTTTTTCTATTTGAACTGCAAATCCCCCTGGTGCCAAAAGCTTTGCAGGAAGACTGACAGACTGACAGTTCCTTCGTTTTTTATATAGACAATGTATCTTGAAGGACGCAAATACATTTACTGAAACTGTTTGAAAGACTACTTTGTTGTAGAGTCAAGCATGTTTGAATCAACTGAACTTTGTAGCACATTTTGTTGTTGTTTGATAGTTTTGTTTAGTTCCCTTTTGCGTGTGTAGGAAAAAATGAAACTTTGTACTTTACAAGTCTCAGAAGAATACTCAGGAAAATGACTGTACTGAGATCTTCATTTTATCTGTATTGAAACAGTGGGCAAAGAGGTTTCTTGGTTGTTTTAAAGAAAGTAGTTTCATTTGCCACTAATAAAAGGTTAAATCTCTAGATCCAGTACTTTGTCTCCTGGCAACATTTTTTGAGACTACATATCTCCAAAGAAAATTATTTTCTATTTGACCTGAGCTGAAATTATGCTGAAATTAGTGGCAATAGAAATATTTCAAAACTATTTGGCAAAACAAACAAAATTTGCAAAATTTCCAGAGAGTTTATAAATTTTTCATTCTGCTGATGCAAACTGTACTATACTCAAGGCTGATATGATGAGAATATGAAACACTTTTTTGAGATTAACAAATACTTCTGAATACAGCAGGAAGTATATGTTGTTACAGAATCTCCTGCTCATATCCGATCTAAAGTAAATATTTGTAAGCCAATGGCAATGAAATCTGAGAAACTTAATTTAAAATTTGAAATTGATTTGATTAACATTCATCTTGATTGTTTCTTTGTCCTCTAAAAGATCTGACTTAAAATGTTTCACAGCTGTATGCCAGATTAAACTTAAAGAATTATTTTTTAACAGATAGAATCTGCAATATTTTAAAGATTCAATTTCTGAGGAGCAATTGCAAACAGCTGACAATTACATTAGCTGTGGAGTCGGACCCTCTGTTCCTCTGGTGAAGTTTATTGCTAGATCAGAAATGGGAAGGCTGTTTTGTGAAATACCAAACTGATTATCTCACTGCAACTTTTTACACCGCAGCAAAAAAGAGGCACCCAAAAAAGCAAAGCAAATCCAATGCCTGATTTTCGCATGTGTGCATATTTTCTACTGTTTGCACTTCATCTTCTCCGAGCACACTGTTAGCTGAGATCCAAATGGCCACTCCCAGAGGCTTCCACGGATCCCCCAGGCAAAGCCACAGCTGATCCAATTTCATGTTGATGCCAGACCTGCTCTGAGGGAGAAGCAGGAGTTTGGGACTTCCCCAGGCCCCTTCCCACCAGAGGTGTGACGGTGGTCACAAGCGTTTTGAGGTGAAGAGAGAGGCAAGAATGTTGACCTCATGTTCAGAAGGCTTGATTTATTATTTTATGATATATATAATATATTGTAACTATACTAAAAAGAAATAGAAGGAAAAGTTCTCAGAAGCTAGCTAAGCTAAGAATAGAAAAGAAATGAATAACAAAGGTCTGTGTCCCAGCAGAGAGGGAGAGCAGCTCTGCTGCGAGTGGTCAGTAAATCAAAACATCCACCCGAGACCAGTCATGGATCCACCTGTTGCATTCCACAGCAGCAGATAACAATTGTTTACACTTCGTTGCTGAAACTTCTCAGCTTCAGCAGGAAAAATCTTAATGAAAGGATTTTAATGAAAAGGTTTCTGTGACAGAGAGGGAAGAAGAATGTCCAGAGCCCTGTCATTCTGCCAGATCAAGGAGTTGCTGTGGTGGAGATCTTGCAGTGGTTATGTCCCTTTCAGAAGAGAGCAGGCAACACAGATTTTATACAGCAGAAATAACCACAACAGCTCTCAGTGAATGGGCCTTCTGCATTTTTTTTCTGCAATAAATTTTAGTAGCTCTGAAAGTGCGAAATGCTATTTTCAATATTAATGTAGCATTTGAAATAGGTGGAGTTTTTTACTTTGATAAATGGCATGTCCCCAACAATACACTTTTTTTTTTCCTGAAGGGAGGAACAGAACATAGGTAAATCCATCTATCAGGTGTTCTACCTGCTGCACCCCACCCTCTCCCTGCAAGTGGCACAAGCAGCCTGCAGCCAGGAAGGGCTGTGACAACTTAAACCAGAGATCCAGTGAGACCTGAATCCAACCTCTGCTCACAGCTCCCTGTAGTTAATGTTTTCCCACGGGACAATAGCAAAGAATGTTGTTTTTCTCTGGAAATTTGAGTTATCAAGCCTTCCTGAACTGGAAGTTTCCTGCTGACAGCTGTATTAAATAACCATGTTTGCTATGGGTATATGTAACTCTTCCCATACCTGATTTAATTATATAGCTTCTACACACATTTTTGCAAGGAAGCGTACAATCTCACCCTATCTTGATTGATAGACTAAATTTGACTACAACAGACTGTCTGTTCTTAGGAGCAACACTGCAAAAGTAGTATGATCCTTCACTTGTGAAAGCAGTTTCTGATTCTCTTCTTATTGTCTACCTGTCTAGTTCAGTCTGGAAAAATTAATTTCTGTAATTCCTAAAAAAAATGTTTGATTCCTGAAGAGCATTTCAGAAATTTCAGTGCAAGTGCTGAGCTAGGTTTTTATGCTGGTCTTTGGAAAAAAAGACCAAAAACCAACAAAATCAAATTAAACAAAGAAAAATGTAACCATTCTGTTGATTATGCCTGAGGTCAAATTCTACCTCATTTTTTTTTTCTCATTTGGTCATAATGTTGCATCTGTAATACTAAAATATTAAGGTGAGCAAAAAATGTGATCAAGCAAAATACTGATCCAAATACTTTACATATGTAGTGATATATCCAGTCATAGTCGCACTGTCTCCTGACTTCTGCACTCTGTGCTGCTTGGTTATCCAACAGCTCAAGGGATTTTGTAATGCCTACATGTGGTGTTGCCCCTGTGGTTGTGTATTTGGCACCTAGCTCAGCAAATATCTGCTCAGCACTTGGGGAGACTTTAAATGACAAGTTCCCTCTGCAATTCTGAATGCACATCTCCAATTTACCAAAGCATCCTTTCAAAGGCAGTGATTGATGTCCAGAGAGATTAACCTAGAAACTGCAGGAAAAATAGCCATGTAAAATTACCTGTCCTCCTCCAGGCAGGTAAATCTTCTCTGGCACCAGCGAGAGTGTATGCAGTTTTTCAGTGAAAGGCCTCTACATTTTAAATGTTGCACATTTGATTGATGCTCAACTTATTAAAAATGCGTTTTAGTTAAAATTAAAGCTAGATCTATTGTAATTATATTTCAAACATGGTTTCTTTGCACTGGGCCAAGATTACTGGCTACTAAAACATTAGGACCTTATATTTTTGTCAGCACAGAAGACTGCAGCTTTTCAGAAGAGGCAGTCTTGGGCTAGATTTGAGATAGTACCACTGGGAGACAGATGAACCAGCCTTTATGGGGAGATAGGCCAGTTGCTGAATGTTGACCTTCCACAGGTTTCACTGTGCTGATAGCCACCAAGGAGAGCTCAGCTGTCTGTCAAGCACCCTGAGCAAACTGACAAATTAAGGGCTTGCATTTGGGTTTTTATGTGACCATATGAGCCTGTTAGATTAAATGGCTTTTTTTTTTTCCCAGTGCTCTTTTTACTGACAGCTCTCAAATTCTTTCAGCATGTCTCATATTGTGTCATAATTTTCCTCCTTTCTTGCTGTAAGCAGTGTAACTATGCTGAGGTAGAGGACTGGTCACCCCAGAGCTCCCCGCTGATCACCTTACCTCTTGATTCCCAGGAACTATTGCATTGTTAACTTTTCCCATAGTGATATTTAAATTAACTAGACTCTGATGAGTCAACATGTTGTATAGAGAGGCCAGACTCTACCTCTCCCCCAGATGACCCTTAAGGAGGAGCAAAGGGGACAAAGGTCTGTGTGCACAGGGACAGCCAGGGATGCTCTACTGTGCAGGTGGATGCCTCACAGGCAGAAGCCTAGCCAATGAGAAAGGTGAGATAACTTTAATTATTCCACAACTACCTTCTAGTTTGGACATGGAAAGCAAGCCCAAGGAAGAGAATTACTGGGCAGCAGTGTCAGTTTCCATGTTGCTATATCCTTCGCAAAATTATTTAGATTAATAGAACAGTTGCTGCCTGTGGCCAGGTGCTGCTGCTGAGGGGTATTTGGAGGGGGAGGATTCTGTGGGAAAGGATTCTGGGGTCGTGCTGTGGCAGACACAGCTACTTCCAGCTGCTGAGGCAAAGTTGAGGGTGTCAGGGATGCTGATAAAGCTTCTCTGGAAACATGTAAGAAAGGGCAAAGGATGTTGTTCAGCAACTGTGAGAGATGAGTGAGAAAATGTGGGAGAAACAGACTCTAGAGAAGGAAGTCCAGGTGCCAGAGTAGACATTCACCTCAGAGGGCAGCTGGGTAGGCAGCTGAGGTCTCCCAAGGTCAGCCCACCCCACAGACCATCAGGGTGGAGGGAAACTCTTCTATCTCCCTGCCTCTGGCAGACCCTCATCAGCTTTGTGTCATCTCCAGGTCTGAGCCCACCGGACCAAACCTTCCTATCCAAGACAGATACTCCTAGATGGGCCTCTTGCAGGCCCACCATGGGCCCCGTGCCAAACACTGAGCCCAAACACACACATCTTTCTTCTTCATACCGAATCAAATCTTCTCTTTCCTGTGTTTCATGTCCAGAGGAAAGATGGCAGAAGACCAGCCACACCTGTGTATTCAGATGTCAGAATCCAGTACAAATGGCATTCCCAGTAAAATGCAGTCCTTGCCAGATTTGGCTGGCAGGGCAGGAAGCGTGCTTACCTTCCACAACATCTGCTACCATGTGAAGACAAAGACTGGGTTCCCGTGTTTCCGAAAAACCACCAAAAAACAAGTTTTGAAAGATGTCAAGTACGTATTTAAACATCTCATTAGAGTACGTGTAAGTTTTATTTCTGTCCGGAGAGTTGACTTTAGTCATGTCACTGAACCATACAGCACAACATACAGACCAAGGTTTAGAAAAATTATTTATATGTGTGGTTGCTTTGTGTTTGCTGTCAGCTGTGCTTAAGCCCAGGTGCTCAGTCCCTGGGCTGAGCCTGTACATCCGAGAGCACACTTCCTTTGGCCCTGGGCATACGGTCCTCCTGGCTCCTACAGCACTGGGCACACCAGCCAGCTCTGCTTGCTCTACACTCCCTGGCAATCCTCCCACTGTGCCAGGGTGTTTAGCTGAGATACCAGCAGCCTGTCCTTCATGGTTGTCTCCTTCCCTTAGGTGGCCTTGGGAAAGGTTAATTTTTGGGGGGGTTAAACTTAAAACATTTAACACATTAATAGTATTAGTGAGGGTTAGGTTAACTTTGAAGAGATGTAAAGGTTTCTGGAGTTTTGGCATTTTTTGTTGAGTTGTTTTGCATTTTTTTCCCCAACAGTGAGCACTACTGCAGTAAAGCAGTCATGTCACTATGGTCTTTGTTCAATAATCAGTGAATAAAACTCACCCATTCACAGTTCAGTAGTTAAACTCAGTGCAAGGCATTGGCATACAATATGCCATTCCAAGTCACCCGTGACTTTCAGCTCCCTAACTCTAATTTCTATCATAAATATTTACCCTTTTTTGTAGCTCTGTCTATCCTACTCTTTGCCCAGGGAATTTCCACTAAACATGAGCTCTTAAAGGCTTTATTGCTTTCTTCAAAAGCCAAATGTTGTGGTACCTCAGTTGACTAACATGGGTCATTTGTGACATTTGCCATCTGGCTTTTGAGTTTCATGGGGCTTTAATGTCAGATAAAGAGAAACTATCTATTACATTTTAAGCACAGACCAATCCCTAGTTAATTCTGACTACAGGGACTATTATTCTCTCTGTTGAGAGAATAATACCTTTAGAACTGAGTATAGTTAAAGCAAGTGCGTGCTTCTCTTGTAGAGACCTGCGTGGTAAAAATACACATACAGATTTTGCTACATTTTAGCCATGTTTCTGTTCTGCCTTATTATATGATTATTAGTTTTTCTTGAATTAAGAATAAAAAGTTAAGGTGAAGTCTGATCTTAAATATTGCTTGTGATTAGGCAGCTTCATTAATTCCAAAAGTAATGGCATGCAGAAAGTAGTTGTACAGATAAATTACACTGGCCTACCAGTTGAAACAGGCAAAGAAATAACCCCACCCTAACTATTAGGTAAAACTTATCCATTTTGTCTTACAGTGGCATCATGAAACCAGGATTGAATGCAATTTTGGGACCCACTGGCAGTGGTAAATCTTCGTAAGTGCTCCCTTCACCCTCCACAGAAATTGCACCAAGGGGAAAATGAAATTGTACACATTTAGCAGAAGTGGCCTTCTCTTTCAGAGAAAGATTGAGTTTTTATTTACGGCTGTGTAAGTCTCACCGTTTTCTGAGAAATACTTGAATTCCAAAAGACAGATTATATGAGAAAGGTGAAATTCAGTTTTAGTCCACAGTTTACTGATAGTCACTCCTTATTCACCATTCTGCTAATGTGTAACCAATTTGAGGATAAACTCAAATTATTGAAAAAATGGACATGGACCTGCATGGATCTCATTTCCTTAGGAAACCAGGACAAAAGAAACTCAGTCCTTGAAAGTTGCTGGGGTTTTCTAGATTGCAGAAATTGAATTTGATCTGCTTTTATGTAGCTGTTCTTTCCATGAGCTAGGTTTGAAGTTCAGAGAGCTTTGCCTCCTGTACATTCATCTGACAAAGTAACCAACTTTTCCTTTAGGCTACTGGACATTTTGGCTGCAAGGAAGGATCCCCATGGACTCTCTGGTGACATTTTGATCAATGGAGCTCCTCAGCCTGCCAACTTTAAATGTACCTCTGGATATGTAGTACAGGTAAGTAATTTTTATCTGTGGATTCTATTGTAGGAAGTTGCTGCTTTGTTGCAAATACCTTGCCTTCATCCAAGAATCAAGGAAAACTCCTTAAAATTACTGTCAACATGTTACAGAAAGGTGGTCTCTCAAACCACATGTAAATCTCAACTTCCCACAACTGACAGATTCCCTTTGCAAGAGACAAGCAAATGGTATCTTAAAACCTCCCCTCCATCCTCCTTTGACAAAACAAGTTTGGATGCTGAACACCACCACCCTAACCCACATGGACCCAAGCTCTCTTTACCTTCCCTCTTTTCTCCCTCCTCTCACCTGCGGTGGGCTGAGGCTGCGCGGGCACACACACTGTGAGAATGACCTGAGCTGTAGCTGCTCCTTAAGTCCCTTCAGCCCCTGAGCCTCTCCCTCAACACCTCCAAAACACTGAAAAAGGTAAGAATACATAAGGGACTGTTTTCAATACTTGGCTGTTTATACATTTTGATATCATGCATGATGGACACTGTTCCTATGTGGCGTTGCTTTATGAATTAAGGCAAATATAATTACGTGCATGAAATCCAAACTCTTCCATGACACGGGCATTGAAGATGCACCTTACTGCATGTTCTGGCTGCTGCTACTGTCCCTCTGCATGCAAGGACTGCATAAAACATAGGTAGATACTGTTCTCAGAGGGATAAATAGAAACTGCTGAGCAACCACCAAGTATCTACCCTTTTTTTAAAATGAAGGATGATGTGGTCATGGGAACCCTGACTGTAAGAGAAAATCTGAAGTTCTCAGCAGCACTCCGCTTGCCAAAGTCAGTGAAGGAGCATGAGAAAAATGAACGAGTGAATCAGATCATCAAGGAACTGGGTTTGAGCAAAGTTGCAGATTCCAAGGTAAGGCCTGTAAACATGTTACTTAAAACATAGTAAGTGGTTTATTAATTAACCAAATAAGTCATCATGGCAGATTTAAAAAAAAAAAAAGTCAATTTCAACAGGATGTTTCAGCAATAAAATAATTAGTGACATTTCTGTATGGAGACTTGTACAGACTGTGCTGATGCTGCCATATGGTACTACATTGCAGGTAAAAAGAAAGGGAAAGGCAAAGGTGAAAGGGAAAGTTAGTGGTTGGAGAAAAAGACAAGACCTCAAGTAATACTAACATTAAGAACAAGGATGTGTGTAAGATAACATTTACATCTGCTTCTGAGTGTAGGGCCAGAATTTCTTACAACTCTCCCCAGATACTGCCTTGTGGGTACAATACTGTTTGTTCAAGGATTTCTCCTTGGGCCAAACAAGACAAGTTTCTTGTTTTTTTATTAGGTTGGTACCCAGTTCACTCGTGGGGTGTCTGGAGGAGAGCGAAAAAGGACCAATATTGGGATGGAGCTCATCACGGATCCTGCCATCTTGTTCTTGGATGAGCCAACCACGGGACTTGATTCCAGCACTGCTAATGCTGTCCTGCTGCTACTGAAAAGGTGGTGGCCTTAGAAACAGCTTCCTGTACTCAGCACTCCACTCTGCTAGACTTCAGTTGTATTTGACTTGAATTACAGTTCAAATGAGCAAACAGGGAATTCAGACATGTAATTATTTACCAGTGAGCCAAGGATGTGAATGGAGTAGGAAAAAAACTGAATGAATTCTCTCTCTCCAAAGTGAGAATTCTTTTCTCATACAGACACTGTAAATACGACCTAAATATTTTTTCTTTTTTTTTCCTTTCTTCTTCCTTCTCTGGCATACCAAGTTAATCAGACTTCACCAAGACTTAACTGAACTTTCAAATGCTCTTATCTAAACACTGAATCAACTTGCAAAGCTGACATCTCTGTCATTCTTCACATTCAGGATGTCAAAACAAGGAAGGACAATCATCTTCTCCATCCACCAGCCTCGGTACTCCATATTCCGACTGTTTGACAGCTTGACACTGCTGGCTGCAGGGAGAGTGCTGTACCATGGGCCAGCCCAGCATGCCATCGAGTACTTTCAGTCCATTGGTGAGCACTACTTCCAGCAGGGCCAATCTTTGGTTTGCACCAACTCAAGTAAAATGCCCATAGCTGTGGGCCAGAATCGGACACGGTGTGTCCAAGCAAGCCCAGTATTTTAACAGGCTGAGCACTTCTCTGGGTGTTTCTCCTCTTGGCCCACATGTGGATTTGGGTGAGCTGTTCCTGGTACATCTTAATTAGAGAGACCTTGGGCTAGGGCTGGGAAGAGCATGCTGCTAGCTGTCACCTCACAGCTTTTGCTGATAGTGCTGCTTGACAGTGCCGCTCATCCCTCTAGAAAGTGTGGGCTTCCCAAAGGCTGCCACACCTTTGGAGCAGGCTGCTCCATGGCAGGATGTGTGGCTGCGCTCTTGACAGCCAAGTACTGTCCTTGGCCAGTCACACAACCCCACGCAGGGCCCAAAACGCTGTCACCACAGTGTCAATGTCACCACAGGCTACCAGTGCGAGCCCTACAACAATCCCGCCGATTTTTTCCTGGACGTCATCAATGGAGACTCCACCGCCGTGGCAATGAGCAAGGCTGATGAAAGTAACACAGGTATGAAACCCATAGCTGAGTCAACTTATCCTCACATGTGTGGGAATGGGAATTAAAAACTGTTTTGGTAAATCTCAGCACACAGAAAGAGCTTTTTTCATCTTCAAGGCAAACCAGCTGAAATCCTGCAGAAGCAGAGATGAGAAACCAAGATAATTGTTCCTGTTAAGGACGTAATTTGATGCAGTTATGACTTGACTATTTTACCTAATGTAACAAGTTTTCTGTTAGGAAATTACTGTTTTCCTTCCTCTGAGGAAAGTGAGAAGGGGTAGACAGAGGATACCACTGCTCATCTGATGTTTCTCTGAAGCTGTGCTAAGGCAGAGATTATCCCCAAACTAACAAATCAGCTCTCACCTATTTTTTGGAGCATGCTTTCTCATACTTTTCTGCTGCCACTCAGTAATAGCTTACTCTCTTTTCACAGGAGTGAAAAGGCAAATGAAGTAATGAATATGCTGAGTGCTCAAGCACATTTTCACTATACCTTTACCGAAGGAGCAGCCATCATTTTACAAAAGTGCTTTGATCAGGGTCTAGCAAATATTATAGCTGGCAGATATGACACATTACGTCTGTCATTGCAAAAGCTCACATTATACCACAGTTAGGAAAAAAAGGAGGTCCAGCTGAAATTTATATATGACCAAAGTGGATACATGCAGGATTACCTGGATCTAAAAGTCTGGAAAGTCCAGGATTATGTCATTATCTGTGAAACAGATCACTTACAGAAGCCTCTGGGGACAAAGGGGATGTAAAATCACTTTTTGAATAAAAGCCAAATTGCAACTCCATGGGCAGACGAGGGTTTGCCTTGTCAGAGAGCTGAGAGGCTGCTGCTGCTTGTGGGACAGGTTGCACAGGCAAACACAGATTTTTTATCTTATTTATACCAAATCTTTTGAACTGTCTGCTATGGGACTGAGTGCAGTGAATCACTGGAACTACGTGTACATCTTAATTCTTCTGTTTTTTTAATCTTTCCAGCAGAGAGAACGGAAGAATACTCTGAATATGATAAGACCTTGGCTGAGCAATTAGCAGAAAAATACTCCAACTCTGCCTACTACCGAGAAACAAAAGCGCATTTAGAGAGCATTTCTTCAGGAAACAAAAAGAAAACCAAACCACTTTTCCGGCAAATCACATATGCCAATTCCTTCCTCCACCAGCTGAAATGGGTGTCCAGGCGCACATTTAAAAACCTGATAGGAAACCCTCAGGCTTCCATAGCTCAGGTAAGGCTATTTGTATCTATAGTTTCGTGATATAAATTGAATTTATTTGGGTACTGGAGTATTAGATAAGTCACGGGGATGGTTTTGCTTCTTGATATCTTGACTGCAGTAAGCATCTGAAGAAAGAGTGCTCAAGGTCTAGGTGTCTGGGGATAAAAGGTGTTCTGAATGCTCCCAAATGTGGGACTGCTCAGTAATTAATTTTGGACTATTGAAAGGCTTTGGGAGGTAAGACCTGTCCCAGCAGGGTATTCTGCTGCTACCAGCTAGGAGCACATTATGTCCCAAGAAGTTTCACATGTTTGCTCGAGAGCATTCTTCAGATTTGACTCTAATTGCCCAGGCTTGGCACTGTGGGGTTTGGCCTCAAATCCTCTCCCCCGCCAGGAAAAGTTAACAGACTGTATTTGTATACTTCATTAAACTTCGGCACAAAATGAAGTGCTGGCAGTTGGCTCAAGTGCAAAAATATTTTGCAGTCTTGTAATGTGTGTGTTGTTTTGTTATTTGACTGTTCACATTGGTGATGATGTCTTCTGGACAAGGTGTCATGAAGTCCACAATGGAGTTCAGCACCCACCATGAAAGATAATCACTGGCTCTGTCAGTGCTGCTTTTTCTGAAGGATCAGAACCAAAAAAGTTGACTCCTTCAGAGCTGCACATTGATTTCAAAATGAAGAAAGTCCAGCTGGTGTCTGCAGAGTGACTAATCCTCAGGAATCCCCTAATTCATGGATCAAACTCTGCAGCCACAGCACCACCAAAACTCCCACCGCAATTCTCAGCAATTCGAGAGGGGCCAATAGAAAAGTTGGCCTGTAGCCAGGGGTATAAATTAACTTCATCATGTTTTATATAATGAGGGAATAAATGGCTGGTGTGGAGGTAAAACAAGTCCAGAGNATTTGTCCAGCATTCTTTGAGGGTTCCATGCCTCATTAAGCCTTTTTTTCATTAATCTGCTCCAAATTGGTCTTGAAGTGATCCCTGCTTTCCACTGCAACTGGCTCAGGAGCTGAATTATCCCTGACATTTGCTCCTTTCGGTAGGATCTTAGCAAGAGAAGGTACCAAGGATCAAGTACTTTATGGTGTTAAGACTCATGTATTGCTCAGGCTTAAAAGTGACAGAACTGCCTGATACTATTGTTTTCCTGAGATTTTTTTGTCATTTGTATTTAGCATTTAAAAAGTGTGATGCACACACTTCAGTTCTTTAAGTGACATCCTGTTATCTCTGCTATTTAAATAGTTACAGACTGCAAATATCAGCATATCTGTAGCCCTGTTGTAGTGTCTCATTAAAAACAATCCCATGGGTAAGATGCATGATAGAGCCCAGTAACCACACACTGTGGAGCATGAGAATAAACTGTCATCCTCATCCTGGCAGTCAGGAAAACCTTTGAAGCAATGAGAATGATACTTTCCCTCCTCTTTTCTCTTTTTCCCATTTAGCTTTGTATTACAGCCCTTCTGGGACTGGTTGTAGGTGCCATCTTCTTTGGGCTTGAGGAGAACTCTGCTGGACTACAGAACAGGTCAGTCAGTCTAGGCAATGGAAATTTGAAAATTTGATAAAGCTCCCTTTAAAGGAGCTTAATACCTCTTTAAAGCAAATGCTTCCCTTCTCATCAGTAAGGCCAAGCCTGTGAGACTTGGAAGTGAGGATGTGATTTTGTTCCTCTAGCAAGGTCCCTGCAGAACTGAGGGCGTTAAAATATACAGACTTGCGGCTACATACACCTAGGTAACTCAAGTTGTAATCTTGTAACTGTTTCTACTCACCCACTTGAATTTACCAGCAGTAAGAAATATTCAAATTATGCTGCTCTATGTATCATTTTGACAGCTGTATGACCTGACCTGACACATGAGTTTGCCACTATGAAACCTCTGGGTTCTTAATCCCGTAAGACTTCATAGCATTTGTTTAAAAACAACCCAGTTTTAAATTGAGGAGGAAGTGCCTTAAATTTTTGTGGAAAAGGTGAAAACTACTTCTCACACTGTTTATTTGATTCTTCTCTGTTTGCAGCAGACAAATGCTTCACCATCTGAGAATCTTTAATGTGTCAGGAAATTAAATAAAGGAAAAAACCAAACCAAACCCCTCAAAAGAAACCTCAGTTGATTTTCTATATTTTGACTGCATCAGAGAATGCGCTATCATTGCATGCCAAAAACAAATAATGACTGTACCACATCTATGTCAGGCTTGTTACAGATTCAGACTCATAGCCAAGAGTTTTCCATGGATTTTGGGATGGAAGGTCAAACATTACTAAACTTCATGAACTGCACGTGGATTTATGTACTCTGTTGTGGAAACACTACATTTACATCCCATTTTAAATAACAGCTTGCTGTTTTGCTATTTTGCAGAGTGGGTGCAATGTTCTTTCTGACCACCAACCAGTGTTTCAGCAGTGTCTCAGCTCTTGAACTCTTTGTTGTAGAAAAGAAGATATTTATGTAAGTAAAACATACAAAAAAGATATCAGAATCTGCTGTTAGACTATGAGTTTTTCTGACATGCTGTAAATGTCATTTAAGTACAGTTAGTGCTTAAATTTTCAAATTATTTCAATGATAGTGCTCATTGCAAATATACTCTCTTAGTCTATTAGTGAGTTGTCTGCAAACCCCTCAAAAGGTACCTATGATTACAACTGGCTCAGAGTGTAATATTATTGACACAGTTGGTAAAAACCTCTTGAATACTTAATGTTGGCATTGATTAATAATGTGTGACTTGCTAGTGAGGGCAATAAATGTCATCTAACTGGATTCTTTAAAGCTATGCTGTATAAAATATGAAAATTATTCAAACTTTACACTCTGTCTCAATGACATGACACATAAATTTACTAAAAATTATGTGCACAAATACCCATGTTCATTTGCATATGAAAATGTCACCAGTTCTATATTTATAGAAGTATAGGCTTACTGGACAGCTGCAGTATAGCCCAAGCATAAAAGATATTCTTCTAGTTTGAGCTAGAATACACTTGTCAAGGGGTGAAAACCAAACTGGTTTTTAGTGGTTAAATTTGTAATGCTCTGTACCTATCTCTGTGTTCCAGGCATGAATATATCAGTGGGTACTACAGAACATCTGCATACTTCATAGCAAAGCTAATGGCTGATTTAATACCCATAAGGACTATGCCCAGCATCATCTTCACCTGCATAGTTTACTTCATGCTAGGCAAGTGTGGTCTCCTACAGTCTCATTCCAACTCACCCAATAAATCATGGCATGTGCATCTTATAGATGAGTATGCATACATGGATATTTATATAAGCTAAATCCCTACACTGGCGTGGCATTGGCTACTGAGCTCTCCATCTGTACACCATGTTGTTTTCTACAGAAAAGACACAAAGATTAAAACATTCATCAGAGAATCTATGACCTGTCTCATCTTCACTGTCCTTAGAAGGAACCAATAATCTTTACAACATTTTTTTCTTTTATTCCTTTTCATCTATGGCCTTCTTGGCTTCTAATGACTCTTACAAGATACTTTTCTGATCCTTGCAAGAATACCTGAAAGAAAAGGTTTTATTTTAAGATCTTAATACTGTGTGAATTATTACCAGTTTGTTGGCTTTGGTCTGAGTTTTTACCCTAAGGAATAGAAAACAAGGCCACATCAGCAAGAGGCTCTCAAACTGTGAAACTGGAGAGAAACAGACCTTGCTACTGAATCCACAACCACCTCAAAGCTGCTAGGTTTTTTAGGAGAGGTCTCTGCTGGGAACTAGTGAAATGATGTACAGCTGCCTCTCATGGAAGTGCACTGGAAGTTTCTCCTTTGATGGACAACTTGCAGCCACTTTGGATGTGTGAAGTACAGTACTTCCACACATTCTACTTCCTTCAGTCTTACTGCAGTTTTGGGCACACTACTTATTCATCCTCTCTTCCACTGTCAAGACAGACACATAAGGGCTGTCACAAGCGCCACAGCAGTCTTGGGTCTCAGTGACACAGCCTGTGCTGGCAGACAAGATGTAATTTGTAAGCAGGACACATTAGGAAAGTCACGACAGTGTTCAGGTTATGGCAGAGCTTTCAGCAGGATCATTCTGAAACCCTTCTTGTTCTGATCTTTAAGGTTTGAAACCAACAGTAGAAGCCTTCTTTATAATGATGTTCACCCTTATGATGGTGTCCTACACAGCCACTTCCATGGCACTTGCCATTGCAGCAGGACAGAGCGTGGTCACTATAGCAAACCTACTCTCGACTGTTGCATTTGTTTTTATGATTGTGAGTAGCACTTTTCAGTTCTCTAGTCTGGATCATGAAATCCCAGAAAGGCTGAAATCCAGAAATCCTACTAGCATGGAGTTCAGCTGAATTCTGCAAAAAGTCTGTTGGGGTTAACATATCCTGATATGTTCTGGTTTGAGGATCCTGATGCTGTGGGGTGGAATATTTGTCCTTTGAAAGAGCAAGAAGTGAGGGGCTGGAGGGCTGGTTGTGAGGAGGAGAGTGGTTCCTCTGACTTCTTCTCTGTGGCTCTAGCAGACAGAAAACTGCCTGGAAAGTAGGAAAGCCACTTAGGGCTACATTTCATTCTCTCTCCCTTAACTTTGTGAAAGGCAAATGTGTCTGGCTGAGAGCATGACCTGCAGCCCCCTGTTTTCTGAGACCACTAGCCCAGCTGTCCTCCCCAGCTGCAGGGCCCACCTTGGGCATGTTAAACTGGGCAACACACAGCCACAGTCAGGAGATTGGCACTTATGATGAGGCAGAGCTGAACCTACAGCCAAAATCCACATTGCCTCTGACTCAGGGCACACAGGCAAAACCCAGAGCAGTTCTACACTGAGGAGCAGCAGAGTTCATATGAACAAACCTATGTGGGACCCCTAGACAGGAAGCATGTGGGTTTACTGCACAGGGGAAAGCATTCCTTGTTACTTGTTTCGGGGAAGGACCTGAGGTTATGGCCCAAAGCTTGATAACATATAAATCCTTCCCTTTTGTTCTTCTGCTGGAAGAGTTTCTTCCTCTAGGAATGCTTTCCCATTCCTTTTTCTCTGAAGAAGCAAAGTCAAGAGCTAGAGAAGGACACATGATAAAAGCATGTAATTTGTAA
>WBNQ01086968.1:0-12029 GCA_013401375.1 Spizella passerina
TAAAACAATTGGTATTGAGAGAAGAATGACCTACTTTAAGTTGTGCCTTTTATTGCCATTTTCACTGCAAACCTTGCTTTAACAGATTGGCTCTAAGTAGGTCTAGCAAATGAAAAGTAGGCTGGAAAAAAGGAAGTGAATGGAATTCCAACAATAACAAATACATAAATAAAGACTGGGAAAAAATGTGTACAACTGTGAAAAGCAATATATGAGCTGGCATATATTTTCCGTGAAACCTCCCTGAACACGTTTAGCCTCATTTGAAAGCATGGTAGATTCTCTTTTTCAGCCATCACTAGTTCTGTAGTGACTGCCACCCAGTGTTCAGCCACAGACACAATTGGCCCTGTGAGGGGGAAGGCTGCACTCAGGTTGTGCTTTGAGCAACAAAGCCACAAGGAGTGCAGATAGGAAGATTTCCTACTGTGCACAGCAGAGTCACCAAACTGTATGCAAAGAGAAGAGCAGTCACAGAGTCCATCTGTAAGCATAACTGATTGGTAGCCATATGGTATGCTTAAATTACATCCATGGTAGGAGCACCTTCAGTAAAGCAAATTATGTGGGAAAATACAGGCTATATTGTTCATCTGTTTTGCTTGGAGTTAGGAGCAATGTGATACCAAAGGAACGAAAGGGAAACAGCAGATTATTCCAGTCTCTCTGTGCCACAGGACTTAATTCTGACAAGGGGAAGTAAGGGTTCACCAATTTTTCCATTTCCATTCTGGCTACATCTCCTCTTCCACACCAGTTGTCTGAGGGTTTTTTTTTCTGTGGATATCTATGCTCCTGGGATTTTCTGTTTAAACTGAAGTTTGCTTGAACAGAGAAGTGTATAGGATTTATTCTATATCTTGCTTGTCTACATGGCATCATAATAACAATGGTAACAGAGCCTTTATGTTTTCTCCCCAGATGCTGATGAATGCCAGCTCTTTGGCCAAGAAATCTGTAAAAACGGCTTCTGTTTGAATACGCAGCCAGGTTATGAGTGCTACTGCAAACAAGGCACATACTATGACCCTGTTAAGCTCCAGTGCTTTGGTAAGTTTATTTAAAGTGGTCTTGTCACTATAATGGTATGCAGATGGGCAAAACAAGCAGACTCCTACAGCAGGATTCCCATCACAACTGTGGCATTTCCAGTAAGGGGAGAAACACTGGGCCTCTGGACTCCTGTAGTAGTTTTGTAAGATGCATTGGGTCATTTCCCTTCCTTCTGCTTGGCTGAGCAGCAATTCTGGATGACATGGCTGTGGCATGTAGAGCAGGGTTTGCTTTATTTGCCTCCTTTTTCAGCAAATTACTCCCAGGAGTTTTCATCTCCAGAGCAGCCTTTTGTGCTCCTTTGAGTGCACAGTCAAGAACTGGTGCCAGCCTTAATGCAGGCAGCACAAAGTGATCAGAGGGGGCTCCCTCCTCACATGCACACTGCTGCTTCACTCTGCCAAGGGACAGTTTAGCCTTCTGTTCTTTGTATATGAGGTGAGCAGTGAATGCCTGTATGTTGAAGCTCACCTTTCATTTGGTAAGTGTTCTGGGTTTACTATATTAAATCAAATTAATGCAGACTTCTTTTTTGTTTCAAGGACAGCTATTTTCCCCATGGAGTTAATATGCAATGTGAAATTACAGTTGAGGTCATTGATAAGCCCGTTTTAGCCTGCACAACCTTGTATTCTTTTGGTTCTGGTATTCAACTGAAAATTACTTATGACCATGACCCTGGCTTTTGCTTTGTAAGCAGAGAACCATGTATAATGTGCAGAATAGCATAATGAAAGGAAGCAATTTTTGCAACTGCAATAAGGGAGCCTTTTACCTTGGGATTCTATGATTATTCTTTACAAAGGGTGGAATTTTAGCTGACTACATGTAATTTATCTGAAGTGGCCTGCTCTTCCCTTTGAGCTAAATTTCAGCTTTTGCTTTCCAAGACAAACTAAGAATTATAACTACCATGGCTAGGTAAGGTGATCTCTTCTTCTGACAAGCTCACAAGAAATCACTAAGAGTATGCCCACCTCTAATGCCTGCTGGTATTGTCCTAAAGGGAGAGGAATGTGGGAAGCAGTAGCAGCTATACTGAGTGCAGGGTATTCCTGGCACTGCAGTGCCTACAACAAGCCTCTTTATCCTCCCAAGCACTTCTCTGTACTAACTCGCTAAGATTTGAGGATCAGAGGTGAGCATCCTTCAGATGTCTGTCCTTCTCGATGGGCACAGGCAGGATTTTTTTCCAGCAATGGGTATTTGTGGTAATTTACTTGAAGGCATGCAGGGAAGTCTGCTCCTAATATAGGAAAATAGAAACATAGATTAAGACAATGCAAATACTTTGTGCCGGCTTTCCTTGATGCATTTCCTTCCATTTTAAAGACACGGATGAATGTCAGGACCCACACAGCTGTATTGATGGCCAGTGCATTAACACAGAAGGATCTTACAACTGTTTCTGTACACACCCAATGGTTTTGGACGCAACAGAAAAGCGATGCATCAGACCAGCAGATTCAAGTGGTATGATCCATTATACATATTACTGAAGTGAGTACACCTCTACGAGGTGGTGCTGACATGGCTACAGACCCAAAGTCTAAGCTTAGACTGGGTCACCCTTGGATGAGCCTGCTCTTCTGGAGGATTTTGGAAGGCAATGCTTGGACCGTCGTCTGTTTGATCCAGAAGGCACCGTGATGTAGGACTCCACAGTGCTCCACTTTGCCCATACAGACAGGACATTGCTGGAAGTATTGTGAGATTAGGCTCGGGCTGAGGATCTTCAGCCAGTTCACCAGCTCTGCGTCTGCCTTGTCCAGCCTTGTAGGTAATGAGGCACAGCCTGCTTGCTGTCTCAGTAAGGCTGGGGTTTGGCTGCAGGCTAAGTCTCGAGATTCAGTTCTACCAAAGTAAAATAAAAACAAGAATGACAGGATATAGGAGGAAATAGCTAAAATTGTATGTGTGCTTTCAATTGATTAACTTTGAGGTACATTGAGCTCACAGTTTCAAGCTGTGGGCTTCAGCATCAGTGTTGAAGTAACATTTTTGTGTGTGATTTTAATTTCAATAGACACTTATTTCAGAAAAAAAAAGTTAGATATTATGAGATTCTTGGAAACCTCTCAGAAATCCAGAGCATTATGCAGTCTGCACAGCTTTGTCTATGCCATTCATGTCTTCGACAGAAGTGTTACAATGGGTTTGATTTAATGCTGGCACTGTATAGCCATAAATCCAGACCTCTGGTTCCTGCAACTTGCAGTGAATTTTCCTGAGATGCTTCTGTAAAAGGAAATGGGAATACAGGCTGAATGCCTGCTTTAGTCACTCCAAATTGTAAGGCTGAGATTTTGAGGAGTAATGTGGTCACCCTGTTGCGTGAAACTGTGAAAGAACCACAGCATTTCTATTGTTCAATCTTCAGTTAAACAAACCAAGAGCAGGATTGTCCTTTGGGTTCATCTAGGATGTGAAGAGAATGCAAGAGCCCAAAGGGTCTTCTGTCATGAGACATTCGGCTGACACAGCAGTGAACATCTCAGCCAGCACAGAGCACTCAAGCCTTGTGTCGCTACTGGCAATGTCCCCCTCATGCACAAGGGGACGGGGCAGGCTGGTTCTTTTGCTGCCAGCAGAATTTGGAGTCAGTTGCAGAGACCCACTGCTGCTTTTCACTGCATATTCTGCCAAGCTCTTAGTAGAATAGGTATCTAAGCTGTGATCACCTTCATGCTTTCAGAACTCTGTTTTGCTCTTGAGTGAGGTTTCGGTTCTGTACTCAGCCATGCATAATGTAAAAATGCATTAAATGGATATGCACAGACAAAACAGAACCTTGCTTTGTGACAACACTTATTTTTCACTCTGTGTTGGAACAAAATCAAAACCTTGCAGATGTCTTCACAAAACTATTGTGCTGAGGTTTTTACATTCCAAGTGGAAGATTAAGTTTACAGTTCCTCTCCTTCTGATCAGCAGTGATCAGAACTTGCTGGCACTGGGAATGGTTTCTTCTGAGATCTGTGTCAAAACTATTATGCCTCTGAAATATTCCAGCCTGGACAAAAATACAGATTTTTGTTAATGTTCATAAGAATGTGACAGTAGTTCACAGCAGTGTTCTGTCTTTAACAATAGCTGTAAGTGGATGATTGGAGACCAGGAGGGCAGATAAACAATACTTCTCTTCACCCTCCCCAGCACTCTCTCAGCCTCCAGCTATTTTCAGCTCAGGGGATTTCCTGGGACTAATGTAGTTTGTCTGTTTAGTTAATGGGACTCTGTCTTCCAAGTATTTGTCCAGTCTCCCAGGGAGACCATGTAAGATTTTTGTTGAGCTCTGCCCTAGTTGTAACAGTTCTTTCAGATGCATTGATTGCAATATAAGAAAAGCAAAATAACAACTTTTAAAGATCTATTGTGTGGATGGAGTTCCCCAAACATTCACCTCTCTCCCAATGCTGTTTTTTGTCAAGCTCTGTTAACTTCCATGGGAGCCGAGCTGAACCCCTGTTAAGTGTTTTCAGCAATGACTATGATTTAGAAAGATCTGGTTTTTGGATATACAACACAATGTGCTTTTAAATTGGCCTAATGTGACAACTCAGAACATTTTAAGATTTTTCCAAAGCTGAACATTCAAGGGATGAGCCACCTCATGACCTTAAAAAAGGTCATGACTTCTAAGCTTAAATTTGTATTCAGCAAAGTCTGTAAAGCTAAGTTATTTTTCTAATTTAAATTTACAAATTCTGTCATTATACCAGCGTCTTATTTAAATAACAATGATGTGACAATGACCTAATCCTGTCTTCTCCATCAGAACAAACTGAAGAAGCTGAGGTCTACCAGGACCTTTGCTGGCAGCACCTAAGTGACGATTTTGTCTGTAGTCGCCCGCTGGTTGGAAAGCAGACGACGTACACGGAGTGCTGCTGCCTGTACGGGGAGGCCTGGGGCATGCAGTGTGCTCTGTGTCCCATGAAGGAGTCAGGTAAGGAACACACACAGCACTGCTCCAGCAGTGCTTGGAGCACTTCATTGCTTTCATCCCTTGCATTTGTACCTGCACCAGTAACGTGAGAAAGAGCAAAAAACCCCTAGCCCCTCTACTTAAGAGAAATGGGTTACCAATAAGGACTGAAGAATTTCCAGGGAATATAGTTTAGTGTGGCATTCACATTCTCTGAAAAAATCCCTTCGCCCAGGATTTTTCTCCTGGGAAGCTGAGGGGCCTCAGAGAAAAGGAAAACAATTCTTACCTCATTTGCTTCTCCTGTGTTGTGCTCATCTGGAATGTGTTTGGAGGTTGTTTATCCACAGGTGATATTGTTTCATTGGATTCTGATGTGAGTTGTTATGACTCATTGGCCAGTTAGGGCCAAACTGTGTCAAAACTCTGGAAAGATTTTTCCACAAGTCGCAAATTTTCATTATTATCTTTTTAGCATTCAGTAAGTATCTTTTCTGTATTCTTTAGTATAGTATAGTATAGTGTTCTTTAATATAGAATAATAAAGTAATAAATCACCCTTCTGAGAACATGGAGTCAGATGCATCATTCCTGCCTTCATTGGGGCATTGCAGCAAATACAATAGTTTAGTGTTAAAAAGAAGGATGGCTGTTGTATTTTTAAAAGACTGTATTTTGTTTACGTGTTTGGAAATCAGATAATCTTCCATATTATTTCAGGTAGAAGGTGTTACTTGTGGTGACTACAAAAGCTGAATGGATACAGAGAGACAGACATGTCTTTGACACACAGATTTATTTCTGGGTTCTGGAGAAGGGGCTGGTGGAAGCAGCATAGGTATATGTCATGCTTTGCCTGAGATACATCAGCCCTGGTTACACAGTCTGGTGGTACAATGCAGACTTCTTCCCCCCCTGTATAAACTGTTCCAAGGCTTAGTCTGGATGCAGCTTTCTTACTATAAATGTGTCTTTCAGTGCCATATCTTTCCACGTAGGAATACCAACCTGCACTGGTAAAGCATTTATTGTGAACATTCCTGGATTTTCACTTGGGCCTTTGTTACTCTAATGGTAATGTTGTGGCTAAAGCAATACATGTTCTGCTTGTAGGAAAAACCCAGGAATTAAAAAACTCTGTAGAGAGGCTCAGTGCAGCATTAATGTGGCTGTTTCTGTCTGCTTGGGTTGTATGCTTTTATAATTTACTTGCAAGGTCCCTGAACCTGTTCTTAGATATCTTTACTTGTTTGAGTTTGCTTTGGAAATGTGGCAACTGAAAAAAAAGCATCTGATTTTGATGATATTGGCTGGAGTAACTGCTGGCTGATGCTTACCCCAGGAAGAGACTGAAGAAGAAAAACAGGGCATGACAGCAGCTTGATTTATAAGATTTGGAAATCTTTGAAATGTCTTTGTCAGAACAAATCTTACATGAGGACATCAAATTACTATACCTGCTAGAATAACAAATGCAGTGGAAAGACATGTAATGTTGCCCTGTATTTGAAAGACAAATACAGGGCAACAGCTAATAGCAAGAATCGTTGCTATGGCCTGGAACTCCTCAAGTGGAAAGATTGAGCAGATTAGAGGAGTTTTTCTTCTTACAAAGTTCATCACATGGTGAAAGTGACCCATCTGTGTCATGCAATCCTGAAGGAGCAAAGAAAACCTGTTCCTGTTAGAGAGAGTTAAATTAGGTATAAAATTTACTTCTGGAGATTTTGAGCTAGTTACATTTAAAGCAGGATAAATCTGAAAAGAAAGTGATAAGGACCACCAATATGGTCAGGCAAAGAGAACCTTCCTCACAAGGGAAGATAACTTTCAAACATAGCTGCAGAACAAAGACTGCAAATTCTAAGACTCTCCTCTAGAGCACAATCATGGAGGATTCCCAGAAGCTTTTAATTTAAACAAAAGTGCAGGAAAAAAATTGGAACTGTTTCAGTCTGAAAATACTAGATGTATTTTGATCATTCGGAACACAAGATTCTGGATTCTGTGCCAACAGTGGGGTGCAAATCCCCAATAGCTCTATGAAGGAAATTGAGAAATTCATTTTAAAAATTACATGGAGGTTCCCAATGGATAACATCCTAAAAACAGTTGGATAATCCTTAGTCAAAGCTGAAGAACATTATGTTGGATAATAAAATCTTTCTCCCTCCAGACACAAGATAACTTTTATGTGGTTTCATTTGCATTGAGAAGTATCTGCTTTAACTGAAACTGAGGCATACTTTCATCCCAAATACTTGAAATTATCCCTATAGATTGGAAAATAGCTAAAAAGAAAAGCATAGTTAATGTTTAATATGTCAGAACAAACATGCAAGCTCTCATTTTTTTTAGTGGAGATGGTATGTGCTCATTTGTCCTCACACACATGTGCACTCACCCACACAGAAACCTGGAAGCCTTTCTCTGTGTTCAGGAACATTTACCAAGAAAAATTTGAAGCTGACTGAACTGAATAAATGATTCATTTGACATGTCTTCAGTCCGTAGCCCTTACAGTGATATCATTGGCTCAGGAGAGTGCTTTCACACCTCCAGGCCATCAGGTCACAGGTTCAGGTCCTGGCTGGGGAGCCTGGAATTTCTCCATTTTTAAATACTTAGGTATTGTGTTGGCTCGGTTTACTACTGAAGGTGTTTGCTTCTTTCCCCAGTTAGGGGCATTCTGAAGATTTTTAACACATGTTAAAGAAGACGTGCCGATGTGAAAAGCATTATTACCACAAGACTTCCACCATGAAAGGAGTTGGATCATAGTACAGATCTGTGGTTTCCTTTCACCTTGTTTATAGTTCCATTGTATTTGAAGATCTAGTCACCACCCTTAGAAAGAAGGAAATACAGGCCTATCACCATAAGTGATACTTTTGCAAGTCCCTTCTAAAGATACTAATGCTTTATTAAAAAATAACCTCTAGCTTTTGTAACCCAACTTGTCTTTAAAGTGCTTCCATTTTTTCATGAGAAGATTTAGATATGCTGTTTGGGTTGGATCCATCATAAAACCAGAGAGAAGACAGAGCACTCTTGTAAGAATTTATCCATATTAAGCAAAAAGAAATACAATCTTATATCAGCCTGAAAACAGAACTTACATGGTTACTACTGTTTCTAAAAACTAATAATCAGTGCTTAATTAAACAAATTCCACTCCAAACAGAGACTGAGACAAAAATAAGAAGGATTTTTTGATATTGCAACGAATATCAACAGCAACATCTTAACAACAGTAAGACTGATAAGTATTTCGGTGACAACATTAAGAACAAATTCAAAATATTGGTTCAAAGTTCTGATCAAAATACTGGCAGCATGAGCTGTAGTGCTATGGTTGAGTACATCTGACTTGTGCAAACAAGAGAAGTAAAAAGTTGTTTTCAATTACATTCAATTATCTTGTAATTAATTATTTCAATTATCTTAGAATATCATCATTGCGGATTAAGACTTTCACAGATTTCATCAATACCCAAATGTTGACTACTGAATTGTATTCTCTCTGAGCTCACAGTGTCATTAGTCTGTGTTTGCCCAAAGGACAGTAATGGAAGTTTAATAGTTATTATTAAAACACTTCTGTGTTATTTTGGGTTTGTCATTGGCAATCTGTAGAAATTGATCAGTTGAGAAAAATTAGAAAATTGGATACTTTTTGGTTTAGAAAACAACAGCAAATCATCCTTTCTTCATTGCACTCACACAAAAAAAAAAATACATATTGGATGCCTGGCCTTTGGAAATTCTGCTTCCTTGGTCAATTTACTGTTAGTGCCTATCAGCCCAACTCTCTCCATCCAGAGTCCATGGTCTAGTAACTGGTAGCAGGACAGGCACCAACAGGTTTAGCAGCTGGGTCAGAGCCTCCATGCCAGAAAACAGAGCAACTGCCCCAGCCTGAAAAAATCTGAAATCTAAAATAAAGCCATATACACCTCAAGTTAACTTGAACTTGTAGGACCTGAACTATAAAAGTTCTGAGACTCTAGAAATCCCTGTGAGATCCATCCTGGGATGGATTTTAGGCAAGGTATATGATTACAGGAAATTTGAAGAGAGGAGATAGAACTATCATCCAGAAAATGTTGAGTGATGTGGTGTGCTGGGGTCAGCATTTAATTTACAGAAACAGCCTATCTTTGTATTTGCAAAATGATAGTTTTGAGGCTATTGCAGTGCAGTACCACCTCTGCTTCAATAACACCTGAAGTTGCTGTAAGGTGGCATTAGGAGCCCCTGAACCAAAGAGATGTCAGTCGGTTAAGGAGGTACTTTCTTTTCTGTAGCTGGTTGCCTGGAGAAGCTTTCATACAGAAAACCAGGGTGAGGTAGGTCTGGGAGCTACCATCAGCAGCTTTAGCAGATGTTTTAATAACTATTGAGAGTGGGGGTACATTACTGCATCTGTAACCTAGACTTTTTGTTGGTGTGAGTACTAAGATAATGTCATGAACACATTCTAAAACACCTGGAAGAGGCACCAGCATTCTGTTTATCAGCCTGCTTATTTGTGTGCCCTTAGAAATAATTTTTCTACTCTTTAAGTTTTGAATTCTATTACTTTGTGGGGTTTTATGGAACCACTTTATGTTTAGAAGATCTGCAGAAAAGACAATGGTAAATCTCCAGTCAGTAGATGTTTCAGATGTTCTGTGGGATTAGAANTTTTGTTGCAAAAGGAACTCTGTGTATCCTTTGTAAACATTGAGTAAGTTCTGGGCTGAACTTCCATATTATGAGAACATAGTGTTCCCTTTAAGTTCTGGCTAGTGTCACTCATGAAGATCTGGAAGTACAGGGAAAAAACAATGTGTGTAAAGGATGAGTTTTCATCTCTCCTCTTGGGATGGTAAAGATCAGCAGGGAGGCACTGGATTCATTTCTGTAGATCATTGCTCATCTTTCCATTTAGGGTGGCATTGTGGCTCCTTCCTTTGTGGTAAGGACTCTGGTCAAATGGATTCTGTCCTCTGGGCTTAAAATATTGCAGTGATTGGGCCTTGAATATTCAAATTCTTGTGTTTGGTTGTGCAGTTTTTTCGCTGATTTAATTTCTGTTGATGAAGAGTTTCACTGGTTTTTCTGAAGGTTAGGAGAGACATGCAGAGTAGCTTTGGCTAAAGGCTCTTTCTCATGGAACCTCACATTCCAAGTGTTCATGGAAATCAGCAAGGAGTCAGAAAGCCATGTGCAAAGTTGTGTCAGAAACAACCTGGCCTTTACTGCACCTTTTAACTATCTGCTTGGAGCAAAAGGAATGGCAAGATCATTTTAGGAAACTTGAGCAGCATTAGTAGTGGAACAAAAGGTCACTACCAAGAGGTTTTGAGACAATCAATTTGGTAATTATTTCAGCTTAGCAAGAGCTTTACATCCACTGTGAATCTTTTTCAGGTATTTTATTTAGAGTGTGTTCATGAGAGGATATAAACATCCTTCTTAACTAATAAAAAATAGCCTTTAAGACTGACACCTTTACCTTTTTCTTGTGCTGTAGAATAGATATCAATGCTGTTCACTGCAAACCTTAGCATTTATCCATGGGCAGCATCAATGAAGTTTTCAAANAACAGGTTTAGCAGCTGGGTCAGAGCCTCCATGCCAGAAAACAGAGCAACTGCCCCAGCCTGAAAAAATCTGAAATCTAAAATAAAGCCATATACACCTCAAGTTAACTTGAACTTGTAGGACCTGAACTATAAAAGTTCTGAGACTCTAGAAATTCCTATGAGACCCTTAAGGGACTGGGATGGATTTTAGGCAAGGTATATGATTACAGGAAATTTGAAGAGAGGAGATAGAACTATCATCCAGAAAATGTTGAGTGATGTGGTGTGCTGGGGTCAGCATTTAATTTACAGAAACAGCCTATCTTTGTATTTGCAAAATGATAGTTTTGAGGCTATTGCAGTGCAGTACCACCTCTGCTTCAATAACACCTGAAGTTGCTGTAAGGTGGCATTAGGAGCCCCTGAACCAAAGAGATGTCAGTCGGTTAAGGAGGTACTTTCTTTTCTGTAGCTGGTTGCCTGGAGAAGCTTTCATACAGAAAACCAGGGTGAGGTAGGTCTGGGAGCTACCATCAGCAGCTTTAGCAGATGTTTTAATAACTATTGAGAGTGGGGGTACATTACTGCATCTGTAACCTAGACTTTTTGTTGGTGTGAGTACTAAGATAATGTCATGAACACATTCTAAAACACCTGGAAGAGGCACCAGCATTCTGTTTATCAGCCTGCTTATTTGTGTGCCCTTAGAAATAATTTTTCTACTCTTTAAGTTTTGAATTCTATTACTTTGTGGGGTTTTATGGAACCACTTTATGTTTAGAAGATCTGCAGAAAAGACAATGGTAAATCTCCAGTCAGTAGATGTTTCAGATGTTCTGTGGGATTAGAAGTCACATAAAGAACTGCTCTTCATATTGTATTTGATGTTTCTCTTTATCTCCACCTTACCATTTGCAAAGCCCATGCTGGGAGAACGCTGAGAGTAGTGGGTTATGTGGATCACCTGGGCTGTTGTATAGTGTAGGATTTATCTTGGACAATTTCCTATTGTGGTTTTTATACAGAAACCCACATCAGTGCTGCCAGTTTTTCCTTCCATAAGGAAAGATAAATCAGCACCCTGAGCAATATCCCTGATCTGTTCTTGACATGTGCTTTACAATGAGATGCTGTCCTAGAAGTCTTTCTCTCTTTCCATGGATTAAAATGGACAATGAACAACTAATTCAGATGCAGACCTTCAGAGATGCCTACATGGAATTGAATTCTGCCCATTTCTGGCAGAACAGATTGTTTGGATTGCATTTTTGTTGCAAAAGGAACTCTGTGTATCCTTTGTAAACATTGAGTAAGTTCTGGGCTGAACTTCCATATTATGAGAACATAGTGTTCCCTTTAAGTTCTGGCTAGTGTCACTCATGAAGATCTGGAAGTACAGGGAAAAAACAATGTGTGTAAAGGATGAGTTTTCATCTCTCCTCTTGGGATGGTAAAGATCAGCAGGGAGGCACTGGATT
>WBNQ01087000.1:0-16344 GCA_013401375.1 Spizella passerina
ATTCACACACGGAAAGCATTTCAAAGAATTAGTTTTAATTAATTTAGCTATATCAGCAGAAATTACAACGTCATGATAACTACTAATTACTAATTTATGAACTTAGGTTTTGATTGAATTTATAGCACTGAATATATCAATATGCTGAGCAAGGGTCTTTTAATGCAGTTGATCTCACAAAACAATTTAAATTATTTTTATTCTCATGGCAAAAGTAACACTTTATTATTACAATGAAAGTACTATCAGTCAAAAATATTAGTTTAAAAACTTAACTTGGATATTTTATGAGTTTTGGAGCATTTGTCAATAAGACCTGAATTTCTGTTGACGCAGACTGGGTTTTTTTTTTTTTTGGTGCAGAATTTATAGTCATTATTTGCTTCTCCATGTTTTGCTGTGTCATTATTTATACCATCTGTTGTATGTGATCTGCAGGGAACCAGCAAGTTAGGCAACTTTATTTTGCTGATGAATAGCAGAGAGGATTCACTAAATAGGTTAAGCTATTTGAGCTAAGAAACAGGAGATTTTAGATAAACTTGGTATGTGAAGTGTATTTTCATTATGACACTCTAATAACATTGAGTACAATTAGTGGTCTTTAGATTTTATTGGCAATAGGAAATAAGAAAAAATAGATCATTATTATTTTAGATAAGACCATAAACATGACTAGTTTGGGGATTGATTTAAAACATGCATTTAAAATATATTTTTAGACCTTTACTTATATTATCAGAGGTACGATTAGTGGCAAAATACCTCAACACCCAAGAGTAGTTGTGTTAACTAAGGGTTTGCACTGATTACTGCCACTGGTTTTTAAATGAACATAATGGTAGATAATGACCAAATCCAAACCATACAATTCAAGCTCAATGGTTCTGATGTTTTTCATAAGCTCCACTCACATGTTAAAGGAAACAGTAGACATTTTGGTGTACTTATAAGAATATCAGATATCCTGATATATTTTTTGTTAGAGGAGGAACAGAACCTCTGTAGATTACAACAGGCATTATGATTTGAGAACAATTAAAAGAGCTTCCCAGCACATTAAAAATAGGCTTATATAAAGTAATTTATGTAAATAAATTGATTAGGTAACATTCAGAGTTGGTGTAAATTTAATGTTAAGAGGCACTCAAGTAAAGTCCATTCATAAGAGGAATGGACTTTACTGCAGTGAGACAAGCAAGATCAGCCTCTTAGCTGAAATGACAATGTATTTATTTCACTATGGAACACTTGAATTTTACTGATACTTGATAATATAAACAGCTGATCTAAATGCTTGTCTATCATCTGCCCATCCAGCTAGTCTGTGTCTAACTACACTCACAATAGATATCAGAAATTCTCAGGAATTTATAAACTCCAAGTGTGACTTAATTAACAGGTGGCCAGGAATCATAAAGTTCTATTTTAAGCATTCTGACAGGTGAAATCATGTCAGATAAAAGAAGCCACTCTACTAAGAAAATGCATATTTTACAATGTATCATAGTTTACTACTGTGATTTAAAATTGGGCATGACTCCTCATGATAAATGATCCTGGAACAATTGTTCAAAACAGTAAGTGGTTCCAAATCCAGAAACTATGCAATGACTCAAAAACATTCCTTGGCCTTTCAACAATATATTAAAAAAGGGAAATTGATTAAATTTCTTTAGTTACTTATAACTGCTTAATGACAAGTCATTACACATGAAAATTTAATATATTAATAACAATGTTTTTTGAGTGTTCATTAACATTAGAAAGTTATCCTGGATCAAAGCAGACTATTAATCATAAGAGATATTTTTAAACAATGCTACCTGTGAGTCTGCCTATTCTTGAAACCAATGTCACATCAGAAGGACATGAAACCACTTTCAGCTATTTCTGAATAAATCCACCAGTAAACAAGCCCTTTTAGCCTATCTTCTACTTTGACAGATTGTCCAAGAAACAAATTTGGTCAATAAAAACAAAATGTTCTCTCTAAAAGTTAAAAAAGTCACAGCTGACAAACACAATGTAACTTCTAAACAACTCCTTAGCTTCATGTCCTGTCTCTCTCCTCCTCCCACAGATCCAGCTTGCAAGATGCTGACCAGTAATGAGATACACCACACATCCATCACACCCACTGTCTCAGGGGGAGGTGAGAGCACACAGGCTCTCTGGCAAGGCTGTGCTCAAACTACGGCTATAAAACTCAGAGGAAGGCAGCGATATATATGAGGAGAATTTATCGCTCCTAATACAGCTCCTGGCTCCCACCCTGCCTTAAGTAGGCTGGAGAAGTACTAAAACAGTGAACACCAACAACACCCGGGTACAGACCGTTCCCTGGAAGGGAAGCAGTCAAACAGACAGTGGTTTCATAGGAATATGCTACAAGTGTTACACAGCAGCTTGGGAGGGAGCTTGAAAGCTGTTGGAAGGGGTCTTGTGCTGTTGCTCCCACAGGAACCAGTTGTCATGGTGCCACTGGTCTACTTCACCACCACGTGTTTTACACCTCTAACTCTCGTGGTGCCCCTCAACATTAAATTTAAACCAACTCTGAATGTTACCCAAACTATTTATTTATATAAATTATTTTCTATAAGCCTACTCTTACTGTACTGAGAGGCTCTTTAATTCATTCTGATTTCATAGTTCTTGCAATCTCCAATGCTGCAGTTGTACATTTTTCTCCTCCAACATAAAATATATCATGATATCCACACCTTACGAATACATCAAGATTTCTACCATTTCCAATAGCAAGTAGATTGCATGTTCTCAAACCCAGATGCAAAATTAAAAGGGAAAAGGTAATAATGAATATTGCAAAGAACATAAAAGAAAAAAAAAGTCATTATTGCAATTAGTGTGCAATACGAATTTACTCCACATTTTCCATTTATTGTAACTGCTTCTATAGGAGTCCCAACTCTATAGCTTAGCATGAAGGACACAAGAGTAACAGAGGGAAAGTGGCATTGTATGATACTATCTTTAAATTCAGAAGATTGGCTATCATTTAAACATATTTATTTAAAAAAAACATGGTCAAGATTACTGAGCTTGAATACATGAAGTGAGATATCCAGATTGTCTACCTTCCATGGCCTAAGAAACTTCCAGGGATAGTTCCAAGGAAAACATTGCCATTGGCCTCATTTCTTTTAGGAGAGAGCCAGAACTAAGATGTCATTGCCTTATTCAAGCCAAATGAACTGAAATAAATGGGAAAANAAAGTGAAACGGCAAAGCAAACAAACCACATCAATGGTGAAAATGCACAAAAATGTTAAATATTAAATTGGCTTATATATTAGTCATCTGAGGTATATAAGCAACACAGATAAGGGCTTTTTAAGAATATATGACTTTAATTTTGTCCCTTGAATGATAAATTTACAATGAAAATGACATGTCCACCATAATTTTGAAATACAATGTAGTTACCACCGCTTTCCTGAAAATGCCTTTCCATTATATTTGGTTGTGGCAGAGGAGTAAATTTGACTAAAAATAAATTCTTATGCACATCCATCCTTAGGGGATTCATAATAAAATGACACATTTAAAATTAAATGAATATTGATAAAAATTCTATAAAATAAACATTCCTCCTGGATCTCCTCAAACAAGATTTTCCTCACATATTGTCTAGTACACTATTTCAAAAAATCCAAAAAACCCCACTCAACTAAAAAATAAACTTAAAAAACTGAAGAAACAGGATCAGTTTATTGAGAATGAGGCAAAAGGATACAATTGACATTGGCCTGATATTTTACCTCCTGTTGATTGGGATAATAATTTTCTCAGTGTTCAATATCGATGTCAGTCCAGCCCTAGAACTTTGAGGCCATTTGTGTTGGGAAGAGCAGACGCAGCGAATATATGCATGGCACCTCTGCCAACTTCTGGAGCATTTTTTGATCCTCTGAGGCCCCCCTCCCTCTGAGGCCCCTCTCCCTAAGGCTGTCAAAGATGCTTGTGCCTACTCCTCCAATACTTGCCACGGACAGCTCAAGTAGAGATGGTTTATTTAATTTGGAAGAGGAAAAATTTGCTCTGCCATCTCTCTGTGCTCCCACAATGTGTACTCAAGCATTAGTGGACAAATATGTCAAATGAATATCAGATAAAAACACCCAAGATATGGTAATGCAAAGAAAGTATATATTTTAGGGTATGGTCAGAGAAGATATTCAAAGCCTCCACTGTTGCTTCTAGAAATGTCAGGACAAGTCAGAAATGTCAGTTCCTTTACCGGTTTCCAGATTGTAATTGAAGGATCATGTAGCTCTCTCACTCTTTCTCTCTCTTTCTCTCTCTCTAAATAGGTCTATAAAGATCAGCTGGAAAGTGCAGACAGAAATTGTTCACTGGTTAGCTTTACTTAGAGCTACAGGGTATATATCTGCTTTGTTTTGTCTTATTGATCAATCTAGCTTACATTTTTTAGCACACACAAACAAAGATCAGGAAAAATAAAAAGTTGATGAAAAACACGAACAACACAAATAAGGTTCCAATCGTGCAAATTTTGCTTCACTGGATAAAGCACTTCTTGACACAGTAATGTCCAGAATTCCCCTCCCCCAGAAAAAATACAGGACTGAGACTGAAGCCATTCTTTTTTTTTTTCCTTTTTTTTCTTTTCTTTTTTTTTTTCTTTTTTTCCTTAAGGCTATACAACACAAAGAAATAAAGCATGGAAGAACACCTCATTGAGCTGAACACTCCATTCTTCTGGCTCCAGAGTGAGCCTTTGACAAAGCGATTCTGTGGTCCGAGTTATTTGTTTCATTGGGACAACAACAAGAGAAAGAAAAAGAGGAAAAAATGAAAGAGAGGAAAAATAAAAAGAATAAGAAAGTCAATGATCCCAACAATAAAATCCAAAATTGACTTTACAATCACAGGTACAAATTGCTCAGGTCGATAATTTCATTTCTCCTAAAGATCACTGTCGTCTAAAACTAATTAGAGGCGCAGGTTCCAAGGAATTGTCAATATTCAAAGCAAATGTTGGAGTTTAGAAGGTTATCATTCTTCTACTGTGACAGTCTGACGGGGTGACCGAAAATATTGTCATGTGCTGCCAAGTTCAGGGTGTCATTAACAATTGAATCCTTGCTCCGGCTCATGGATCTGTCTCCTATTTGGCCTTCTTTTATAGTGGAAAGACTAAGAAGCCGGAAAAGGTTGAATATTTCCACCCTCCCATGAGGTTACCCCTTTCCAGTTTGAGATGCACTTTGTCTTCTCTTTCCATGAGGAGCAAGACCCCATTGCTGGCTGCTTCTCTGGTGACGTCCTGATCCCCTGCAAAAGCTGAAATCACTGGGTAGTTGTTTTGCATTAAACTTACCTAAAAAGTGCAAAGAGACAGAATCTGAGTTTTCGCAATACTCTCATTTTTTTTTTTTTTTGCCCTGTGCTTATCACTAAACTTTTGTACAGGTCAGAATCTAGGTTGAATTAAGCTAAGGAAATAGGCAATGCATGATTTCTGTCATGTATACAGACCCCTTTAAAAATAACCCACAATCTCATTCTTCAACTTCTGTGTTTTGGTTTTTTTTTTTTTTTTTAATATGAGTCATGAAATTAGCATTTGAAGAAAAAAAAAAGAAAAGAAAATGAAAGGAAGGACAGCATCTTCTTTCAATTAGAACCCACCTGGATGGTTTGTCTGTTATAGACCTTGACCACGTGGAAACTGAAACTATATATCCCTTTTCTTGGTGCTACAAATATACTGGAAGTAAGATCAAAATGGTTGCCAATATTAACTAATACCTGGAATGCAAACAAATAAAACAGAACAAGGAAAAGGAGAAAGAGAAAGAGAGAAATCAGAGAAATCAGACTCCACCTTAGAGAAGCACCAGCAAAAATTTGACATGAGCTCAATGACCAACATAAAGCATAGTCAAAATGGCATTTGCAGCACAATTAAAAGTGCATGGCAGGGGAATGGAGTCAAGCTATAGAGGCATTTAAAAGGCATCAGAGTTAATAAAGCAATTTAGTCACACAAAACTGATCTCCAAAGCCTGTTAGATGAAGTGCAAATGTCCACACTGAGCTGTCAATAAAGCAAAGGTGGCAGAAGGAGGAGGGGGAGGAGTGTGAAATGGAGGGAAGGAGGGAGGGGGAAAAAGGTAGGAAAAATACCAAAAGTCATTAGCTCATAGTGGAAATGTATGTTTTTTAGATAGCGCTACTGAAATTAGAGCTGGCCTCGAGTTTAATAGGGTATAGAACTAAAACTGCACCACAGAGAGGGGCAAAAGAGGAAAGAGGATGCTCACAACAGCAACATCTGCCAGCTCATGTTCTCTGTCCCTCTGGAGGGCTGTGCCACTTGGCCCACACGCTCCTCAGGAGGCTGGGGTGGGCCTGCTCCTCCTTCCCGGCAATAACTTTTATTTTTCATATATTTCAATGTTTGTTTGTTTTTTTAATCAAAACAAAACCAAAAAAAAGAGGTAGAGTTGAGCACTCCGGCAGATGTGCAGAGCCTCGTTCGGAGGCGGCGGCCGCACTCTGCCGATCCCGCCGATCCTACAGAGACCTGGCCTCGCCTCATCCTCTGGCGCCTTGTCCCGGCTCCCGTGACGGGAGCAGGGCTTGGCTCAAAGGGCACGGGCAGAGGGCAGAACCCGCGGGTCGGTGGCGATGCCCGAGCCCGCTGCTCCGCCGGGGCCACCCCCGGGGCACGCCCGGCACGCTCCGTTTGCGGGCTAAAACTCCGCTCTAATGAAAGCATGCAAAGCAGGAGGAAAAAAAACAAAAAACAAAAAGCTCCAAAACCACACCATCTCCCCCCATCTCCAAATCCCAAGCTTTTCCTCCCAAACAGCCAAAGTCTATAGTTCCCCGCAAAAAAAGGAACGAAAAATTATTTAAAAAACCCTTATTGTGGGAGCACGGAGAAAACGCCTTCAAACTCTTAGGAACTGCACATTGCCGGGTAAAGCATCGAACAAATACTATAGATTTAGCGAGTTGGGGGGTTGATTTTTGTTGTTTTGGGTTTATTTTTTTTTACTGATCCAATTTTATGAGATTTCGTATGCGACGAATGGCTGTGCAAACTCATTAGGAAGGACAGGTAGACAGATAAATGACAACCAGACAGGTAAGAAAAAAACAAATAACGCAAAACAGCAACAAACAAACAAGCCCAGACAAAAGAGTCTGGTATGCTAATTTTGGCTGACTCTGCAATACTACTTCAGGAGTCAGAAGCGGTAGGAAAAAAGGAAATTTCACCGCAAAAATAAAGTGAATGGACGGGGTTTGGTCTCCGGGAGGGGAGCGGTGCCACGAGGCAGGGGCAGGACAAGCAGAGCAGGCTGCTCGCTGCTCTGCCCGGCTCTTGCCATGCGGGATAGCACCATTCCGATACGGCCCGCCGGGGACACCGTTAGCCTCGTCTGATAACGCGGGAAACACCCTGTTCTTCCTCATCCCTCCCTCCCTCTGAGAGACGCTGTGACATTGCCAAATGCGTTCCGAACAGGCAGATCCGGCGACTCCTCATCGGTACTACTCTGAAATTGCACCGAAGGAGGGATGCTCAGGCTTCCCCCGGGTCGTTCCTGGCTGGCCGAGGCAATCCTTGGCTGCAAGGCGCCCCCGCACGCGTCCGAGGCACAGACTTTCACCTTAAAGCTCTTTCCGTACTAGCGATTGTGACCGGACAGGCAGGCAGCGTGTTCACCCCCGGTACCACCCTGGGAAAGCCCCGCAGCTACCTAAATGAACTTTCCAAAGTCTTTCTGGGCCGTTGAGACGTGAAGTTGCTATTGAGCGGGTGGGTCGGAATTAGGAGATGGAACGGGAGCCAGGAGGAGAACACGCGTGCAGCCAGGGGAGGCAGGGGCGGGGGATGCCCGCGCAGGACGCGGGGACAAGGGGGAGCGAAGGCGAAGCAGGCGGCGCCTGACCTGGTCGAAGTAGATGGTCATGGTGCGGTTGCTCATCTCGGAGGGCTCGTGGTTGGTGCTGCGGGTGGCCGAGAAGGCCACCTTGGCGCTGCCCGAGCGCACCGAGATCCCCAGGGAGGAGGTGATGGCGCCGTCGGCCGAGGGGCTGGAGTCGCAGACCACCAGGCACTTCCCCTCCAGGACGATGGGCTCCGTGTCGTTCNCGCCGCCGCCGCTCCGGATGGCCGCCGACATGCGGGCGGGAGGGCGCGGGAGGCGGAGGGGGCTGCGCGCCTGCTGCCGCCGAGGCGCCCTGCGGCCAGCGCTCTGCGGGACGGCGGCTGGGCAGCGGCGGCTGCGGCCGCGCCTTCCTCCCCTTCTCCTCCGCCTCCTCCTCTGCGCGGGGCGAAGGAGCCTTCTCAGAGGGCGGGCGGCACGCAGCAGCCTGCCAAGGGGAAAGGCGGCGGTGAAACACGGCGGCGGGCAGGCGGGGAGCAGGCACCGCGCCGCCCGGAGGGCTGCCCCTCCCCGCCCCCGGCGCCCCAGCGAGTACAACAGGTCTGGGAGACACCTGGCCGCCCCGTGTTCCCTCTGTCTAGGGTTCCCCAGCAGCCTGCCGTACTCCGAGGGGGGAGGAGGGGGCAGCGCTGCATCCCCAAACCCCCGGCGGAGCATCCTGCGGGTGCCTCGGGCAGTCCCTTTCCTGCCCCACAACCAGTGGGGTCTCCAAAACCCGGCTCCACATCTTCTCACAGCCCCGCTATTAACTACATCTGCGAGCCCGGTTTGTATCCGTCTCTTAACGCCCCAGACACCACGGAACAAGATTTTATGCTTGTTCTAAGTAACGCGCCTTCTCTCCCCTCGATGGAGCTGCCCCGCAATCTGTAGAGTTCGCTCCCGCCCCGGCCGGGCTCTGGAGCCGCCGCCGCCCTTCTCCCCGCCTGGGGACTGCCGCGCTCGGGCACCGATTTGCACTTCCCAACCTTCTGAGACCCAAGCCAGGCTAGCACCACTGCTGCCGAGCCCGGCGACTCCCTAAACTCGCGAAAAGGAGGCAGCCGGCTCAGATATCCCCCGGTTCCCACCCCGGCATGCACACATTTCGCAGGAGTCAAAGCCTCACTCGGCTTCTCCCTCTGAAGTTGCATCTCAGTTTTTCCCGTCCACCAGAACACCCTATGATCTCGCTCCTGGGTGATCGCCCCTGCACTTCCCCAGAGGCATCTCTGCGGTTGCCCTAACCCCGCACCTTACTCTTGCTATCATTGAAAACGATATTTTGCGAAAAGAACAGCCGGCGGGGAGGAGAAGGGCTTTTTTACCTGGGAGGTCCATGACGGGAAAGGCGCGCTGGCTAGATAGCTCGTCCGTGAACTTGTATAGCTTAGAGAAAATGAGCCGAGATTGCGCTGGCAGAAAGAAAAGGAAACAGGAGTCGCCTCTTTCTCTCCCGCCCATTGCCAATAATCATCCCCCTCCCGCCAGCCGCTACCACCAACACCCCTCTTCCTCCCTCCTCCCCTCTTCTCCGGCACACACACACACACGCACACACGCACACACACGCACACACACACACACACTCACTCACACACACACACACACACACACACACACACACACACACTCACACTCACTCACACTCACTCACACTCACACACGCACACACACACACACTCACACTCACACACACGCACACACACTCACACACACACACACACGCACACNCTACCGACACGGCATCACTCACTGGGAGCTATTTGGAATTCAGACTTTGATTCTGACAACAATAATCACTGAGAAAGACATGGTTTCGGGGCACTTAGGACCGTAGGGCTGCGCCCCGCACACCGCAAGGCCCCATTCCCACACTCGTGCCCGCACACCCCGGTGCCCAAAGTTCAGCGGCGGCTCCCCCTTTATTTATATATTTCTTCCCCGGGGCGTCCTGATTCCCGGCCCGTTCCCCGACCCGCTCCCGAACCGGGACCCGCTCCCTGACCCGCTTCAGGACTCTGGGACTTGATCCCCGACCCGCTCCCGTTCCCAAGCTCGCTCTCGTCCCAGGGCCTGCTCCCGGCCGCTCTCCCGGCCCCTGTTCCTTCCTCGCTCCCGGTTCCCGATCCCTCTCCCGGTCCCGCTCCCGGTCCCACCCGCGGCTCCGCTCCAAGCGCGGTCGCGCGGCGCCACCTGGCGGCGGTGTGAGGCGAGGCGCGGGGCTGCGAGGGGCGGCGGGAGCAGGGAGGGACGGAGGGAGCAGGGAGGGTCGCACCCCAGTAAGGGAGGGAGGAGGGAAATTCCCAAAGGGCAGAACGCTCGGCTGAGGAGCTGGGTGGCCGCTCCCTCTCGCTGCCGGCACGGCCTGGGTGAGCTGGGCTCGTAGGTCGCCCCTGCCTTGCGGAGCGGCAGCGATGATGTCTGTCACAGCCAAGGTTATCATCAGATGTTGCTGGCTGCAAATGTTTCATGCTCCTCAGCTGCTGCTGAGAGGTTATCAGAAATGCGAGGGAGGGTAAGGCAAAGCTCTGGCAATGCAGGTTTGAGAAACACCATTGCATTTTGATGCATTTCTCTCAATTGTAAGCTGGGTTTTTCATGGCATATGGCGTTTTCCTAGAGATCCTGAAACTCAGACTTCATCATCTGGAGGGAACTTGTCAGAAAACTGTGTTTACATTTAAGAGGTAGCTCCTGATATAGAGAAAATTTGCAGGTGTATGTCAACAGCAAAATTACAATCTCTTCCATGAATGAGCGCTCCTCTGTTTCAATCTTCTGCTTTAAGCAGGAGCAAGGAACCCCTGAGGGTGTCTGCCTGGTGATTTGCACCGAGAAATTAATCATGCCCTGAAATTACAGCTAAGCAGTGTGCAGGGAATTCCTAACCTATAGCTCCTTATTTCAAATGAGAAATTTATGCTAAGCCTGAAATACTCATGTTTAATGGTCTTTTTCCTGAGTTCAAGCACGGAGCGATGGGAGTAGAAAGCTGAAAAGTGTAGTGCGTTAAAATTATCAGAAATCAGAGCAGGAACAAGTCTATGGCTGTAAGGCAGCACGTATTCTGCAAGACATGGAAAAAGAGCACAGAAATTCCTTTAGAAGACATTGACACTCAATCTTACCTGTGTCTGGTACACTAGGGAGTTGCTATTATTTCTCTTTAGATCACACTACTCATTGATTATGACTACGTTGTATAAAAGAGGCATTAAAGCAGAGCCAAAGGATTTGTACCTTGTTCTATATGACTTAAAACATAACGCCCAGTGCTGAGGGAATGATGGCATGTTATCCCTTCTGCCTGCAACTTCCAAGGAAGATGAGCATAAGAACTAAAGGGAACTGAAAAGCCATTAAATCCAATGTGCACCCACAGGAAAAAAAAAGAGATTAAATCTTGCCCTTTTTAGTACAAGAAATAGATCCCTAATGCATAGAAACTCCCTTCTTCTTAGATAGGTAACTAGTAAAAGATCTGTCAGTAAAAATCATTGCAATATGAATAATGGGAGGGGGAATAACAACAGAATATTTTCTTCTAATATCATAGTGAATCATGACATTTGCAGTGCTTATTAGAAAACAGTTCTGTGTGTTACTTCTAATTAAATATTGTCCTTAAAGGAATAAAACTGCAGCCTTCATGGAGCTATGTAGTTGGTGGATTTACTTGAGCATCTTTCTTTCTTTCTTTTTTTTTTTTTTTTTGAGTTGGAAGAATTAAAATATAGAACATTAAATTATTAATGTCAGAAAATGCACCTCAGTTATAAAGTGACTTCAGAAAGTATAGCTTCTGAAGTAAATTCGCAGGTAAGTTACTGGTAAAGTTTGGTAAAGTTGTCTTTCTTGAGTTCAAAAAGTTGGTTGTAGTTGGAAAAGAATAGTGTGTAATCAAGTTTATGTCATTTTTCATCACATTGCCAAGAATACAAACATTTCTACCAGGGATGTGTTGAACTTGATGGTGTGGAAGTTACACAAGAAATAAAACTGCTCATTTCTTTGGAACCATTCCTAAGCTAGCCCTCACCTTGAACTCATTTAATCCAACAGCTTCAAGGGGAAAAGCTTTTTGTCTTATCTACTAAATCAAGTTATCAACAGAAAAGTATTTTGATCAGTAGCTCCCAAGTGTTTCCCATATATTATTTACAATAATGTCAAACAAAATAGGACACTCCTTTTCAAAAGAAATTGCTGTATGTTTTTTCCTGAAATTATTTCATAGATATTTGCATATATTATATTATTGTTACATGTACATAAAGAGAGAAAGAAGAAATGTTCATTTAATGTGAAAATTTCTTTTATCTACCTAAAGTTTTAGAACAAATTTGTAGCAGGGACACAAAAACACTTCCATAATCAGCCAAGGTGATGATTTCTGGGTCCTTGTTTATTAAATAGATTGCCATTTAAATGGATAACCTGTGTCTTCATGGATTACTTGTCCTTTAAACTACAATTTTGCTGTAAATTGTAACAAATGGGATTTTTAAAATCTGATCATTTTTTCTTGCAAGCACACCTTTGAAATATAATCTGATGGTGGAGAAAATGCAGTCTTCTGTACCTACCCAGTGACGACCTTCATATTAACCGCAAGTGAGTTTTGGTGAGCCAGCTGAGGTACGCCCACTCTCTGTGAGAGCAATCCTTGTGCTAATCCTGCTATCAGCATGACTAAAAGAATGTAAATTCATTTTGTAAATTTTGTAAATTCAAATCCATGTTTAATTCCCTATTCTATGGGGACTCCAGGGCTTTTTACCGCATAGCTGTCAGCTATGGCCAGGAATATATAAGTCTCTGTTGATAACGTGCACAACATTCTCAAGTATAAGCAATATAGGAAAAAATTACATAATAAATTAGAGTTCATTCACAGAGATACTTAAACTTGTTTTCTAGTCCCTGAGTCTTAGTGTTTCACACATCAACCAAGGCAGTTAGGCTTTCCCCCTGCATAACAAAATTCACCATAAGTTTTTATCAGGTGACAGTTCTCAAGTGCAAAGGTTTTCCCTTCATTGGAAAGTGAGGAAAATTTAGGCTGGATGGAGGAATTTACCCGTTCTCATAAAGAACATCATGTCTGATAGAATGTCAGGAATATCTTCATAAGATTTTACACATTGAGAGAAGTGAGTGTAATTCCTCAAGAACATTTGGTTCATATAAAAATATCAGAACAACCCTAACATCATGTTCTGACTCTGTCATCAGCCTCTCTGACCAACACATTTTTGAGTCATTCAGGTTTGCTTGGGAAAATTTTGAGATGGAGATGTCATATCGTTAAACAAAAAATGGTGCAAATGGCACTTTCCCCCCCTAAATATATACCAATTAAAAATGTCCAGACAATGTGCATCAGCCACCAATGTGTTCTGCAGGTTCAACACTTACACCCAGTTTTTAAGGTTTGGTGCATCCTCAGAACAAGCAATTTACAGTGATGTGGAGCAGCTCTGCTATTCTCTGGATTCCTTCTTCACAGAGCTTTTAAGTAGATAAATGATGACAGCAACCCAGTGTGCCTTCCAAAGACTGCAAATTTTTTGTTTAAAAAAGAAAAGGCATTTGTGAGAAATGTTTACTGCAACAAAAGCTAGACACCAGGCTTGGCAAGCACAAATAATTATTTTTTCTTTTATATGTACCACTGAACATTGCTTGTGTGCCCAGGTTTTGGGTACTTTTCACTCATACAAACTCACAACTTAACTGTATAAATAAACTCACCATATTTTAAAAATGTAGCTCCTAGCTAACAGAAGTAAAAACCTTATTTATTCTCTTTGTGGACGCCCAATATTCCTTCTCTGAGCTTCTTAATTGAGTTCAGAAACTGAAGAGTTTACATGAAATTTATAATGAAAACATTGCTATAAACATAGCATGAGCTCAAGTTTCATTACAGGAGATCCTTTAGGGCTCATAGCCAATATATACAAACTTCAAAGAAGCTAATATATGTTAGATAATATCTATCTATCTATCTTACAGATATTACCTTATTTTATATATATATATACATATATAAAATATATACATATATATAATATATACATATATGAAAGATACTGTAGGTTTATATGTTAGGTTCATACAGATTTTATGTGTTAATATTGTGTGACAGTGTGACAGCTGGGAAGAACTGGTGGTGTTAAACTATACTTTGTATAGATTTTCTTGCTGCAGGTGAGATGCTGCTATACAATGTCACACAAATGTGAAATTCAAGAGATGCAGATTATTTATTTTCAGAAGAGAAAATCTTGGAATAGGACTTTGAAATACAACAAAGAAATGCTACAGCCTTTGATTGCTTTACTTAGTTCATTGCTTCACTTGTTCATTCAGCTAGATTTCAAAGAAGGNATACATATTTATATATATATTTAATTCTGCTTTAAAGATTCATCCTTTTATTTTTGCAAAGCAACTACTCTGCAAACAGAGCATTGTTCCAAACTGTACATTGCTCCAAGTTTTACACTCACAAAGTAGGAATACAAAAAAAGCTACTTGCTATAGAAATCTTAGCCATTATAAAGAGCTGTGACCATCCTGGTAGGAAGCAAAGCCAGTTCAGTTCAGTCCTTTTAAAAATAACTTTTTTTCTGTAATAAATATATTTGTGTTGCAACCAAGAGACTCCATCTTCAGAAAGATGGAACAGATGTATTTGGTCACTTTTATATGCTAATTCCTACTCAGCACATGGCTGCTGAGAACTCTGATGACGTTTGAGAGACCCAAAATATTTGAGTTGTAGTTTCCCTCATTGCAATTAATGAAGAAAATTTCTGGCTGTTGTTAACTCACTAGTGTATTTCCCTCAGCTTTTATTTGTATTAGTTTTTTTTCATTTTTTATCCATCAGTGCTGTTAATTTGTACTAATAAATAGACTAATATACTGCTGATATTTTTTGTCATATATATTTTTTGTGGATTTGCCTGTGGATCTGTCTGTAGAACTTCCTTTATTTGAAATGGGAAAGATTGGAGTTCCTCATTCAAAGAACACTTACAATCTGATCCCAACCTACAAAAATGGTATTTCATCTAAACTGGGTGTAAAGAAAATCCAAAGTAGTCCATGGCTGTTGAAATGTTGTCTAGGATGCAGGAAGATTTACATCCATCTAAGGAGGTCACATTCTTATCTGAGTTCCAGACACCTCACTTCAGTCTCAGCTCTCTGCTGCTGTAGGTTTCAGCTCTACCACTTATGACAAAATTTCACACTGCTTTAGCTTTCTCAGGTCTGTGGAGACTTCTGTTCTTGCTTCATCTGAAACAGTCCTGAATAGCAATCTTTGTATCCTTTGAAAGCACCAGGAAACTTACAGCCAGTGCAGATCCCATCACTGTGTGTTGGTATGGCATTAGGCTCTTCTCTTCCAAAACCTAAGGCTTCTATCAAAAAGAAGGTTTTAGCTACTATAACTGCAGCAATAGCCTCACAAACCAGGGTGATGCATGCAATGGCAGCTCTCCACTACCTTTAAGCACTTGCATTATGAGCATGACCGATCCCATTCATCTCAGTGACTCAAAATGGGGTGTCTCTAAAAACACTTGTGACAGGTCACTTCTTCAGTCCTCACCAAAGCAGGTAGGAAAGGAGGTGAAACATTATCTGTTAACCATTTGCACAGTCCACTGTGAAGGAAAGCTCATTTGAGCTGGATAAGAGCATCTGGAAGCAAGAGTATTTGTCTCTCCTTACAATCTCAAAGCCAGAATCCAGTTAATGTTTTAGATTCTAAAGGAAATACAGAGAGGAAGGCCACGAGGCAAAGCTGACATATTTTATGTCAAAGATCTTGAGAGCCAGGCCCACAGGTTTGGGGAAGGTATGAGAAAGAGTATCTGGATAGTTATCAGTTTTACTTTTAACAGCTTCATTGGAAGAAGAACTGAACATTAATTTTCTATGCTGAGCTGAACCTTGGGCATATATCACTGTTTAGACATTCCCTGTTCTCCTAGCAAGTATTGCAACAGGTGAGAGATATATTTATGCAAAGTTGTTGCACTCTTTTGAAGGATCTTTACATATGTTTATACCATACCTCTGGGAAACCATCTACATCTCTGATCACATCATTTGATATAGCCAGAATTCTCAGGGTAGCAGGTAATCTGTCACTGTAAAACCTCACATAGCCTGATTCACACCTAGCCCAAATACTGAACACCCAACATGTTTTATTGCATGTGACTGCATAGAAAAACAGTGGTGCCTGAAGGCACAGAGAAAAAGAGATGACAGAGAAGCAGTCAATCCCATCACCTTGTATTCCTCCTTCTAGGGAAAACTTGAAACATTCAGTATAGAAAGAAAATGCACTAAATTTCAGAAATTTGCATTAGGAACTTTGAGGCAG
>WBNQ01087007.1:0-14250 GCA_013401375.1 Spizella passerina
ATATGTATAAAAATATATATACACTCTGCTACTATTATTAGCAATCCCCTGCATGGGTTGGGGAAGCAATGCTCTCCTTAGCCTGGGTTGACATTGCTTGATTTTTGAAGCTGAGTTCCTTGGATGCTCCATGACTGCCTAATCCTAGGCTTAAGGATAAATTAATCACTTGAATCCTACAACTAGTGACTTGAATAACTTACACTAATGTGGTGCTCAGACTGGCTCAGTGCAGCAGGCTGATTTTCACCTGAGGGTCCTTAACATTTCCCTAGGCATGAATACATTAGTGGAAATTTGATGGAATAAGTTCAGTAACATAATTTGGAAGAGAGGAAGAGCCACAATGCCACTTTGTCTGATCTATACCTACAGCAATTTCCAAATTGTTACACACACACATAAATATACACATACATTTACATAGATATGTATGTGCCGAGATATTTATAAAACCAACCACAGCCTTTCAATTGTGTGTGCTGTGATTCATCAGCAGCAATAGTTTTTGGCAGGGACGTAATTTCAAATCTTCTGCTGAGGATGCCTGCCAAGACATTGTTGGACAGAGATAGGATGAGGAAAGTTATTTATAAATGGGGATAATTAGGTCCTGTGCTTATTAGTGTTGAGGATGAGGCAGAAAGACAGCATGTGTAGTAATGAGTATTGCAATATGAGAAGATGCTCTCCATGATTTTCTAATTGTTGAGAGGAAAAAGAATTTTCAAAAACCTTCTCAGGTGAAATAACATCATTATGTGCTGCTCCCAGCTATGAGATTCAGACTGGGAGTTTGTGTACTATGCTGTAGGAGAGGTCTCAGACCAATGGAAGCTTGGAATACTTCCACAGGATCCAGGTGCTGACTGTCATAGCTGAGATGAGATCCTCTTTCCTCCATCCTGGACTTCAGTTTGTGTTCAGGCAAAAACAAACCCTGCTCAGACATAGGAACTGCATTAACTGCTTTTATGTGGAAGCAGTGCTCCCAACCACACGTCAGGAGAGAGCACTGTGCTGCCTGGTGCTCTGCTCATCACCTGTCAGCAGAGGCAGGGCTATTGCTGTGTTCCAGCAGTCTTGTAGATGTGTGTTACATCCCTTTTTTTCTTCAAGAGATACTGGGACAAATTCACCTTTCTCCCTAGAGGTATAAATCCAGTGGGCACAGTGTGAAATTGCTCACACAGACTGCACAGCAGCCAGGACACTGCTGTCAGCCAGTTACTACAAGGAGTGGTCTCACAGTGAGTCAGGAGAATTGCCATTAATATTAAAGATTTCTTAGCTCCTGGCTTTGCACCAAGCTTACTAGATAGCGTGACTAATGTGTAGGAGACACCTAAGCACACATCTGTGTTGAAACAGTTGAATATCCCATTAACTTTTCTTACTTCCAAGCTATTTGGACTGGTCTCACAATGCTTGGGATTTTTATGGCCTGAAGCTTCTGCAGTCTCAAGTAAATGGTTGCTTTGGGGGTTTCTGAGTTTTTCATTAGAGGTGAGGGAAAGAAATAGTCTTCAGCATTGCAGAGAAGCTTGAAATACAAAAATAGAGTCTCTCCAAAGGTCATTATTTCCCTGCAGAGTGTGGGGGTTTTTAAACTCTGGCCCAATACTGACAAGGTCCAGTGCCTTCAGAGAGATTATTCATGTATTTAAAGGTGGGTGCAGTGTAAGCAAGTGCCTGGCTTGGCCTGGGCCTTGGTTTCTCTGAAGGGGGAGTGGTTTTTGGGAGAGCTCATCTGGCTAAATCACTGCCACAGCTGCTATCTCTGCCCTGTGGCCAGCACAGAATGTCACCTCCCAGCCTCTCCAGACCTGGAGCATCACTTTCCCCAAAACCAATTCATCCCAGGGTTTTGCCTACACATCCTCAATGCAGCCTGTATGTGAAAACACTGCATTTAAATGCTGTTGCCAAAAAAAGAATCAGCAGGGTTTAGAGAGCCTGTGCCAAGCTCATCCCTCGGGTGATTTTTTTGAAGTAAAGTAGGGAATATCTAAAACAGCTCCTGGCAGAGAGATAGGAAAGAATATTTGAGGGAGCTAGAATTTTGCCTTTGTATTTCTTGTAAAGCATTAAAGGGATCCTTAGAACTAGAAATCTCTTAAAGTGTGTAATTATGTACGTCACGGTGTCTCAGATGGTTCTGCAGGCAGAGCACTCTCTTTCCTGCTAAGGGAATTTTGCAGAGCAGGTTTTTTTGTGGTTTGCAAGGGCACCTAAAAGCAGTGCTGGGTTTACAGACTGCAGTGCCTAAATATTAAATGCTCAGTGGTGACAGTTACTATCAAACACAATAGAAGCCAGCACTGTCAAGACCATTGCATCTATTTATTTTTCTTTCTAAAACAGAGAAATAAAGGAAAACTGTGCAAAGGGAGATCAGTTGAACTTTGCAAAAGCAGTGTGTGCTATTGCAAAAGCAAATTTTCACTTGCTAATCAGGATTAGAAGAAATGCCTGAGTTGTTTCATTGTTGGGAGCTATCAGCAGCACCTGTGCTTCATTAGCAAAATCAAAGTTTACTGTTATCTAAGACAAAAACATTGGGGGGTCAGGTGGTCCTTGAGGCAATAATATCAAATCCCCTTTTGTTTCCTGGAGAATGATTACAGTGAAATACTTTGCCTATGTTTCCATTCTTTAGACCATCTGTTTCAAATTAAACCCTTCTGGCAGGATACATCATCATTTATTAGAGCGTTACATTCGATAATGCAGTGTCAGTGCGGCTGTTACACACCCTGAGCTTCATGAGTGTGACTGACTTCAGGGACAGAACTGAGGTGTTTACTTAATGAAAGGGCCAGAGACTGTTACTAAAACTGGTTTTCCAGTTCAGAAATGACTTTTTTTATAGGTCTTTCACAATTACATTTCTGGTGTGCAACTCTGAATGCGTTTGGTAGAGTGAACACTTGTGGATTTAGATGACTGAAAGCAAAGGTGCTGAGCAGGACTTGTCAGTAACAAACTGTGAGACACCTAAGGCTGGAAACAGTCCCTGCACATGATGGGGTGACAGCCATTTCCAGAAATCTCCAGTGCCCTGTAGCATTCATGACACCCCATGTGATTCTAGAGCACACAAAGATCTGGCAGGTAATGCCCCCACATCTGAAGGAATTTTCTACATTTTCATTCTTGTCCCCTGTAGAAACTCTTTTTTTTAAAGCTTTCTGTCAGAGGCAAAGCTTCACATGCCAATAGACAGAAGACTGGCCTTGGTCCTAGAACTGTCCTGTCCCTGCAGTCTCAACCATTTGGGGACAGTTTAAGAAACACAGGACCTTGCAAGGAGACTTTTTTTTTTTAATTCTCAGTCCCAGTGTACTGAAGAGGCTCACTCACTCCTTACTAAAGGAGTAGGGAAAAGGATTCAGTCCCAGGAAATGAGCAGTTCTTTATAGGTGTATTTCAGATACTTCAGTTCACCAGTGATGCCCACTGTTACTAAAAAAAAAATCTTTCAATCTACTCCAGTTAGAAGGATGGTGACTGGGAGAGCAAAATTAAGAAATAGATTAATCATTCATGATATAAAGACTTTGTATGCTTTAGATAAGGCAAAGCCTGCTTTTAAACATGCTTATAGAGAGTGTGCCTGGGGAAGAGGACAAGTCTTTCATCTTAAATGTGCTTCTCATTTTTTTTCTGGTCAAAGTAAATCCGAAGAATCCTCTAGTAGATGATTCATACCACCTAGATTAAATTCAAGATCTGAATCACTGCTACAACATCTATATGCAGAGTTTCTTTCATGCCACAATCTCCCAAAATTACTGTATTTAACCAACACAGTATTTGTCCTGGTTACCCTTCAGCAATGCAGACACAGTCAGGAAGCCAGCATCTGCTTCAAAATATTTTTTCTAGCTAATTAAATCATACTAACCAAAGTTGCTTAAAACTGGTATTCTCTCTTGCTCCATTAAAAAAAAAGTGAACTTAAGTAGCATCATTTTATAACCCAAAAGTTTAGTGTATCATTTAAATGTTGCAGGATCTGAAGCAGGCCAAGATGACATCAATATTTCCTTTAAGAAGGCCAGCAGTAAGTCCACAGTGTATGTCTGAATACATGTGATTCAAATGACATAATGTTAACTTTTTTCCTCTCTCTGTTGCTCTTTTGAGAAAAAATTACACTTTTTTGTTTTGTTTTTTTTTAATAGCGGGAAGGTGATACATGGTGAGTAAAAATTTTTGAGGTCATGGAAGAGGCTTTTCAAAACCACATTTTCCTTATTTCAAATGTCCTTTTATTACTCTGTTTTGTCTAAAAAAATAAGCCTGAAAGTTCATAAACTTTGCCTGCCAGTTGTAGGCTAGAGACCTGCCCTTGCTCTCCCTGTAGCTCATGGTAAAACGTCCAAACACTGACTCATCCCTGTGCTGATCCAAGTCCCATCCAGAGCTGAGTTGTTTGTATTCCTGGGGAAGTTAACCCCGAGGGCTGCTGGGCCTGCTCTAACCACGGGGTGTTTCTGCCTGCCAGGGGAAACCATTTATTTGGCCTCACCTGTGCTGACCTTTCTGAAACCTTCTGCTGGCTTTCTGACTTCTCCTTTCTTTGTTCTGGTCACAGCACAGTTCAGAGGCTGCCCTAACCTTGGGCATCCTCCTTGAAGGTGTCTCTGTATCAAACCACAGAAATGGGATAAGCCCCTGGGAGTCATCCCTGAGGATTGGACCTATGGCATCAGTAGCACAAACATTTACTGTTTTCACTAACAGAATAATTCCATTAGTGGGCATCAGTAGGTTGTTATCCTCTTAGATGGATTTTCTGCTTACAGATGAAATACAACACAATAAAACTGGATTAAAATAGCAGCAATATAAATACATATGAAAAGAACAAAGAGAAAGAAGCTGGGTAGTAATTGATGGAACACAGGACTGTATATTCAAGCTAGTGGTAATCTTCAACAAATTATTTCTGAGGGTTTTTTTTACCTAATTGAATTCAAGTTTTAAAAAGTGGTAAATATAATCCAATTAATAACATTTTTTGACATAATGAGGAAAATCTAAGGTAATCTCAATAGACTTTTGAACATAAATTGTCTGAGTTTATTAGTACCTAACCCAAGCAAAAATAAACTGCAGAATGGAGCACAGGCACAGGAGATTCCTGATGGAGAAGTGTTAGTGCAGAAGAATGACAGCCAAAATGCAACACTGAGGCAAACAATCAATATTAGCCATTCTCATTTTCTAGCATAATGAGATTGCTCAGATGTTCAGCAATACTTTTTTTGTTCTGGGGAACAATTTTGACTATTGCTTAATAACAGTCTGAAACTTTTCTGGTGCTCAGCAGAGCTCAGCCCTGGTGCTTTTGGTGACATTGTCATCCAGAAACTTGCCTGTGTTTATTACTGGATTTTGACCTCAAATGGCAGATACTTGTGTGAGCAATGCACCTCGAATAGCAATGAAATTTCAAATGGAACCATATGATTTTAGAATTCAGTTCAAGCTACTGAGAGATTTATCAGGAATAGTTTTATTTGTCCGATCCAGCTTCAGCCTGTCTCTGTCCCCAGGTCAGTGATGGTGTCTGGTGCAGCTTTTTCCTTCTTTTGTGAGATACTGGAGGTCAAATGGGATTCAGGTTAGAGGGCAGGCTGGAGAGGAAGAGGCAGGACACAGGTGGGAGCATTTAATGGAGAATATGTATTACTAGGGATAAAAGAGAAAAGGCATTATGAGAGAAAAGGTTTTGAAAGCATTTGCAGGACTTTGGGAGACTGAGACCTGGGGAAAAGGGACCATGCTACTTTAGGAGGAATTGGATGTGAGGTTTTGAAACCAAACTTTTTCCTTCTTTTCTTGGTAAGAAAGAACATGTGCAGTATAAATACACACACCTGCCTATATAATAAGATAAACTGAAGAAAAATAGTTAAATTAACATTTTAAAGCTATATAAGAAGAAACAGAAAGGTGAGTATCTTAAATACAGAGAATGGGTGGGCAAGAAGGATAAAGGAGAGTGTGTAGCAGATTTTCATCAGGGTCTGATTTACTTATGTGACCCCTGGGAGCCACTGTTGGTCTGTGAAATGCCCCCGAGCCAAAGGACCTGTGCTCAGTCAGATTTGCCTCCTCTGCATCGCATGTGTGTGAGACAGAGACACGGAGTGGTGGGCAGGGGAAAGACACTCCGCTGGGAAAGCTGGAAGGTGGCTGAACTTTAACAGAAGGACCATTTTCTTTGGGCAGGCACAGCGTCCTTATGTACCCCTGCTGTCCCTGTTAACTCCGGGCTCAGGGGAGCACATCTCTGTGTGTCGGCAGGGGACAGGCTCTGGGCTCACTGGCTCTGGAGTCACTCACTCTGGTTGAAATCTGGCAGCTGGAAACTGTCTGCCCAGCTGGCATGCCAGGGGAATAGCAAGAATACTATTATAGAATTTGTGGCGTGGGGAATGTGGGTATGGAGCTGGAGCTTGAACAGGTGGACAGGAGTGGTAAGAATGCATAATTAAATAAGCAAAGGCTGGATAATGGACTCTGTAGAATCTGCTGGCATCCCAAGGTCCACATTCAGCAGCAGTTCTGTCACCATTTGCAAACCACTGAATCTGACAGGTAGAAACCAGTGCTGAATTTTGAATGTTGGCTCAGAAAAAGGGGGCTCTGTTCTGATTCTCCATGAGGCCTCTGCTGTGAGGTTAAGACAGCACCACTGGCCATCTACAGGTAATTAACATTCCAATTCCACCGTGCCTTTCTTCTGCACAAGGCAATGTGTGGAGCTGTAATGAGCTCTGGCTTCTGAAGGGAGTCTGTGTGTGAAGAGGGGAGCAGCGTTCAGGCCAGAGGCACAAGAGGTGGGATGGGAATGCCCAGGTGGGTGCTGCCAGCTCAGCTCTGCTGAGCCCACCTGGCTGGTGACCGCTTTTATTTCCCAAACCGCGGGTTCCTGGTTCCCAGTGCCAGGGACCCAGTGCTGCTTGTGAGAGATCTATTCCTGTATGACAGAATCACAGAATCGTTGGGGTCGGAAGGGACGTCTGGAGATCATCCNTTTCTCTTCAGACTAAAGAGGCCCAGCTCCCACAGCCTGCCCTCATCAGAGAGGCTCCAGACCCCTCATCAGCCTTGTGGCCTGTGCTGGACGCTCTCCAGCACTCCTGGTCTTTGTTGTACTGAGGAACAGCTGGGCACAGTGATAAGGCTCAGGGCTTATAATTAAATATGACGGACTCGGCAGTGCCGGGTTAATGGCTGGACTTAATGTACAGGTCTTTTCCACCCTGAAGGTTAATTGATCACAGCATCAGGTGATTAAACCAGGCAGGGCTGGCGGGGATCCCCTGCCGAGCCCTACACGGTGACCCGCCTGGGGTGGAAACCGGTTTGGGAGCGGCCGGGCAGGACCAGCCCCTGAGCCCGGCCTGAGGCTGGCGCAGCTCCGCGGGCACCGCGGCTGGGGCAGAGGGCCCGGGCCGGGTCCGTGAGGGTCTGTGAAGGCCAGGGGGCTCGGTGGGCTCCGTGCAGCCCCGGGCTCCCCGTTCGCGGAGGAATCTTGCCCCGCACCGCGCTCCGTCCGGGGCGGGGCGCAGCGGGGCGGGCTCGCCGGTGAGGGGCACGCGGCCGCCCCGCCATGTCGGTCCGCCGCGCCCTGGCGCTCGCCGCCTGCGGGCTGGCGGGCGGCTCCGTCCTGCTCTCCGCCGTCGTCGTGGGCAAGCAGCCGGCCCGCAGCGGTGGCGATAGCGAGCCGCGCCCGGGGGGCTCCGCCGTGCCCTCCGCCGCGCCGCCCGGCTTGCTGCTGCTGCCGCCCACCGCCTCCTGCCCGCCGACCGCCGGCTGGATCGAGAGACCCGCCGGCAGCGGCAGCTACTGGGACAGCAACTGGGACAGGTGGGCGCGGCCGGGCTGCGGTGGCGGGGCCGCCTCCTCGCCCGGGGAGGTCGCGGCTGTGCTGAGGGGCCGGGGGGATCCGGGGGGCGGCGGGAGCTGCCATGAGCCCCTCTCCGGAGCCCCGGGGGGAGCGGGCTCGGGGCCCCTCGGGAGTCGGGAGGCCCCGGGTGCCCGCGGGAGCAGCCCCCGGCTCGACGGGACTCGTTTGCCGGTGAAATTCCGTGTGGTGACCCGCTCAGAGCAGAATCCAGCTGAAGTTCGTGAGCACCCTTGGGGCGCGGGAGCTCTGGAGGGATGAGCGGGCGCTGGGTTTTGTTCACACAGCTCGGACACTTACCCTGTGCAGATCCCTTTATTTGATGCTTTCCGCCAGCGACACTGCCCACTGCCAAGCCTCAGGCTTGTGACAAATGTGAGCTGGGCAGAAGCTTGACTGTTTTATTTATTTTCCAGCCATGCCTCTGTGTTGCTGTGTGCCTGCAGCAGGGTTTTCAGCTCCCTGTGGATGCCAGGCGCTCTCACGTGCTGGGCAGGCACGGGGCCTGCTGCTCATGGAGCTGCCTGGGCTTAAATCCTTCTAAAGGCAGTGAGGCTCTGAACCCAGCTCACTCGTGTTCTTCAGCACTGAAACATTCACGCAATGGTTGGCTACATTTTTCTGAATCTTTAATTAGAACGTGCAGATATCTGCATGGAGCTTTGGCTCATTTGGCTTCGGTCTAGTAGAATTATCTCCCAGGGGAGACTTATGTCAGGCTCCAACTTAATCATAGTAAATCCAAACCTAAGCACTAACAGATTTTTATTGTATAATGCATCATTTTGATTTTTGAGAGGCTACAGGATCAAATGCTCATGTAAATAGGGCTATGTACACCCCAGTGATAAAAATACCTTCATTAAATAAGGTTACAGCTGGTTACACAATTATACTGAGGGAGGTACTAAAGCTGCTTGTTTAACTGCAGCTCCAGGCCTTCCTGGCTGTGCTAAATGGTTGATTTTCTTCAAGGATTCTACAGTACTTTCAGACTCAAGCAATTTTTTTAAACCAATCCAGGAAGTAGAGATTGTGCTTTAGCTTACAGAGCTGTCACCACTGCCTGAGCAAACATGGCCAGATACTTCCTAGCAGGTCAGGACAGGCAATCACCATTTGTCACAGTGTGCAAACAGTGGCAGTGGAATATATTACGTACCCCAGATCAATTTGTTTTCTGCTGCCTGTGGTCTACCAGTTGTGGCTTAGGTTGTGCCTGCTTGAAATCTTAATCTTGACTTTTGGATGTTACTGGCAGAAGCAGTTAATGTGCAAAGTTGTTAAATGGTTTATAAATACACAGAATATCTGACCACTGTCCTTTGGGGGCAGGGAATGTTTAGAAAGTCAAGACTTGAGCAGATAACTAGATGCTGCAATATTCTTAACAACCAATGGCTTTTCAAGTATGAAACAAACAAATGCAGATATCAAACTTGTTACTGGTCTGACAGGGTATCACACGTGGAATGTTGGTCTCTGCCACTTGCACAGGAATTGTGCAGCTCAATTCTCAGAGGACAGATCTGGTTTCATTCATGTGGAATACATAATGGCAGACATCAGATGAGTTATTCCCCTTGCTGCTTTACTAATGTGCTTGAATTGATTTTAAAGATTTTTTTGTTTTCCTGTTGTATCTTGCCAGCAGTATAGTTTCCAGTGAATCAAAAGTATCCTGTGAAGTAGCAATAGAACTTCTTGTTACTGGCCTGTTGTTTCATTTTTAATGCCTTGCTGAGGAATGAACAGCTTGAGGACTGTGTAGAGCCTCATTGTCTAATGGAAATTGTGTTCACTAAAGCTAAATGGAGGCAGGAGGGCTTTGCACAGTCAGTCTTGCTGTGAGAAATAGCTGAGGGAAGCAGCAATTTTCTGTGAACAAATTACTTTTTCCCAAACAGAATAAAAATTATTTTCTGTGAAAAAAATCTTATCATCAAATAAACAAGTTTAATACTGGAAGAAGTGAGGTGTGGTATGAATAAAATATGCTCTGAGGTGGAGTGACATAGAAAAGGATTTGCATTGATGGGGTGGGGATCAGTGCAGAGGGGGGCCCAGACCCAGACCAGGGCAGGTTTGGGGAGGGTTGGTGCTGGAGGTGGGAGATCTGCAGCACTAAACTGTGACAGCAGAGAGGGGGAGATCCCTGTCCCCAGGAGGAACCAGGTCAGCTGTCTGGTGATGTGCAGAGCAGGGTGCTCGGGTGCACTGTGACAAGTGGAAGAGAGATTAAAGTGGCATGAGGGGAGAGAGTGCTGGAAAGATGAAAGGATGAATAAAACACTCCAGGCTGAAAAATAAAAATTTTACTGGAGAGACCTGATGTGACCTAGTTTAAAGCAGAAAATAATTCTCAGTGTGCACTGAAGAAGGTTGGACTCTTTCTAGGATGTTGTTGGGGGGATGATTTTTTAGTCATTTGATGTAAATGTGATTGATAAAGTGCTAATTGTAGGTGTTATCACAGGCCCTTTTAGACATGAAGCATTTTCTTTCCTTAATGGTCAGTCAACACCTTTTCCTCTTTTCCTGGGTATCCTTCCTGGTCAGTTTTTCTTGTCAAAAACCATACTGTTACACCCTACAAGTTTTTCTATTGCTCATTGCTTTTTTTTTTCCCCAATAATTAATTTAAGTGGCTGGCACTAAGTGGCAAATTTAATTATGTCAAGTTAGGCCTTTTAACCCATGACATTAACTTTTTTTTATGCAGGTTTTCTTTTACTTTTCACACAAAGGTTTGAATCAGTTTCATGATACAAGTGACTAAAGTGTCAGTTTTAGTTCTTCAGCCATGTCTGGAAGTAAGGCAAGACTACATATCTGTAAAAATCCCCTGCCTCTTCAAATGACTCCCCTGTCTAAAAATGACTCTTTAAATGTGTTTGTTTAGGCGTGAACCACTGGCTCTTGTCAACCTCAAAAAGAAAAATGAAGAAACCGGGGAAGACGAGCTCGCCTCTCGCTTGGATCACTGCAAAGCAAAAGCCACCAGGCACATATTCCTGATCAGGCACTCCCAGTACCACCTGGATGGCCGGGCTGATAAGGACAGGACTCTCACCCCCCTGGGTAGGTACCACCAGCAGCATCATGCTTTGCATCTTGAGGAAATTATTTTTTACCTGATGAGTACAGGTCAGTAACTCAGCACTGTTCTGGGTCTTGCTGCCAAACCTCAGTCTACTTTCTGTATTCCTTTGTGGCAGAAAGATGTCATGAATTAGTTTGTTTTCTTCAGTTTTGATCCAGACATTAAGATGTGATTTAGAGAGTTCTGAACACATTCAGTTGTAAAGAAACTTGTCAAAGGAAACTCCAAATTATCTTAAGGTTGCTTTAGCAAACTTTCGTGCCAGCTGAGGTCATTCCTAAGAGCTGTGGCTTTAAACCTCATTGAGATTGATTTTTCTTGTGTTTCTCTTAATTTAATCTGCTGATTTATTAAAAAGAAAACGCCTCTGACTTTCAGCTGGAGTGTTTATAATTAAATGCATTGCACTTTTGTCACTGTTTCTGGGAGTACTGCTAATCACTGACATGAAATGAGGATAACCTTTGTCTGTGTTAATCTTAACTCACTGATCCTGTGACTGGGTCTCAGATGCTAATTAGCATTACTTTTAATAAGGTACTTGAAAAGCAGTGAACACTTCCTTGATTATATATTTGCCAACACTGTTTTCAGAGGGGGAAGAATTATTACTGTGGACTTTTTTCCCACCCACATCTCAATTACTGGTGTGAAAACAGGAGTGAAATGCTAATTGCAGGCCTCAAGTGCAGTTTTAAACTGGTAACAAAGCACGATGTTAATCCTGTCTCATCCTGTGCTTTAAGTGACTTAACCTGTCTGTTGTCTTTTCACCTGGCTGCCTGAAAGGTGGGCTGAGCCTGCCTGAGGCTGCCCAGGTGCTGTGAACTGTGCCAGGCTGCTGTTGCCTTTATGAACAACAGCACACTGCAGGCCTGAGGGGGATTGGTGCTTCCTGGGGATGGGGCTGGCAGGGATATTGAGTACTTCAGTGAAAGTTGCTGAGTAAGTTTTGCATTTTGGGGTTTTTTCCCTAACTGAAACTAAGATTTTTTTTTCCGACTTTTGCAAGTATGACTTGAAATTGTCCAACCAGTATGGCCTGAATTGTGGCTCCGATGAAAATGTTTTCCAGTTGCTTTTTGAAAGGAAAAAGCCCAGCATCGATGTAGACCTTTTTTATCAGCTGCACAGCTCTCTTGGTAGTTCGTGTGAGGTTCTGATGGGAGTGTCACCAATTTATGTAATGAATGTGCTTTGTAAGGTCGAGAGCAGGCTGAACTGACTGGACGCAGGCTGGCAAGCTTGGGATTAAAATTTGATCAGATTATCCACTCCTCCATGACTAGAGCAACTGAAACAACTGAAATTATAAGCAAACATCTCCCAGGTAAGAAACTTCCCTCAATTTTTCATTGACTTCTGATCCTTTAAAACTGCTTCCCGTAGAATTCCAAGCTTGTCCTTAAGGTTGAGATGTTATTTAGCCATTTCCCAGCCCTGTGTGAATGTCTGTATTTATAAAGAAACCTACAGATGTAATTCTGCTTGTTTCCAGTTTATCTTTAAAAGTACAAATACACTTTTTCAAAGTGTAACAGACAGGCTGTTCTGTTCAGTTGGAATAAGCTGTCTTGCTGATGGCAAAACAGTTCTGTTGGAGAGATTAATGTTGGAGGGTAAGCCTTCCTCAAAGAAAGACTGTGAAAAATGTATTGATTGTAGAGTTGTGGGGCTGTTTGTAATGGCATGTGAACAACTTGTTTCTGAATGTGTATCTAATATTTCAGGAGTCAAAAAAATCAGCACTGATCTGCTGAGAGAGGGAGCACCTATAGAACCAGACCCTCCAGTTTCCCACTGGAAACCAGAAGCTGTGGTAAGCTTTTCTGTAAAGTTTCTTTTATTTATGGTTTGGGGGCTTGGACAGTAGCAATAACTGGCAGTGTCTGAGCTGATGTTTGTTATCACAGCCCGTAGATAACTGCATTCTTTCCTCCTGCTCAGTAAGTGTGCAGAGCAGTTAAAATAACCTGCAGTCCTTGAGCATTGGTTGAGCCCAAGGCTGAGGGGTGCAGGCAGTGCTGCTGTGAGCCGTGTGCACCTGTGCCCTCAGCAGTATTACGAAGATGGCGCTCGCATCGAGGCCGCGTTTCGGAACTTCATCCATCGAGCCGACGCCAAGCAGGAGGAGGACAGCTACGAGATCTTCGTGTGCCACGCCAACGTCATCCGCTACATCGTCTGCAGGTAGGGCTGCTGCCTGCTCCGGGGGGAACATCCCACAGGGCTGCCTTGGCCCGCCCCTGAGGGAGGAGATGAGTTGGTTTCACTTCTTTGAAGTGTTGGAGATCAGTGCCTGCATTGTGAGCAGCTGCTGCTGCCACTGCATCAAGGTACATTTGATAATTAGAACACTTTCATTCTAATTCTAAAGCAAAAATGGCTAAGTCAGTGAAACTTAACCCTTTTTGTATTTCTGGACAGTTACTTTAATTACTATGTGCTTCTGCTTCCATAAACCTGAGAGTAGTGCCTGTTGGAAAAGATTACAAATAGATGCATTACTGGATACATCTCTTTGAGGTGACATGAATTTGAGCTTACATAATTAAAGATTGATTCCTTTTTGGGAATTCTTTACTAATGGATATTTTTGAGTTATGTTGGAGTTGCATTAGTGTGTTTTTGCAGTACCATCCAGTATTGCATTAAAGGGAGAGGGAGAGTGGATCCTTCCGATCACATCAAGGTTGTTCATAACGGAGAAAACAGTTCTGGATCTTTGCCTGTCTGAGTATCCAGTCAGCTGAGTCTATTTTATTCCCCTTCCCCATCAACAAAGCACTGTCTGTAAGATAATTTGTCGTGAGCAGGACAGAAGTGATTAAACTTTAATCTGATCAATACCTACAACAGTTTCAGTTAACTTTATTTAGCTGAGCTAGGTAAATGCAAGCCTGTCTGCTCTGTGGGCTGCTTCAGAGCTTTTCAAAATTGCTATACTTGAAATTATTGATCAGGTAAACGGCTGTTCTTTCCTGTGCTAAAAAATACCACATTTTTCCTGCCAGGGCTTTATCTGAAATACTTACATAACCTTTTCTCTTTGCTGTTGCATTCCTCTTCATTTTAATATCTCTTCTGTGCAGTGAATCTGATAGTACAATTGAACACAATCCATGTAATATTTCCTTCAAATCTAGCTTGGCTGTAGCTGGTATTTAATTTTTCAAGCTTTTCACAAGACTTCCGTAAGAGCCAAAACAAAGTTATTCCTCAG
>WBNQ01087015.1:0-16944 GCA_013401375.1 Spizella passerina
AGCTGCTGGCCCACTGATGCTCGTTCATAATCTCTGCTGGGGCAGGTCCCAAGCACTGGAGCTCTGAGCCCACAGCCAGCCAAAATACACAATGATGAGCCTCACAAATACGTGCTACTTTGATTGACATAAATTCCAGCAAAATAATGGAAAATCTGATACAGAGTTCAGTTCATTAAGCGCTGAAGAACAGATGTAATAGCAATCTTAGTTAAGGCACTTGTGTATAAAACAGGTGTTTCCAGCCTTTTATTATTTGGCTTGATTCTAAGCTCGTTTGATAAAGCTGCCTGCATGGCTGCAACACAGTGTAATTAGATTTTTGATAAGGTTTGAATTTTTCAGGGTTCTATGGTATGAAGATGTGTAATGCCAGTAGTACATCCATTAAAATGGCTGAGCAGAAGCCAGGCTGGTGGGTCCCTAATGGGATCCATCTGAGGGGCCTGGAGGGGAAATATTTCTAATGGGCATCTACAGGGGTTGGTATTAGAGCCAATGGGTTTCCACACAGACTGTTTTTTAATAGAATCAAATATAAAATTTTACAAGAAATGCATTCCTGACAATGAAATGCTGAGTCCTAGAAATAAGTCACTCAGGAGAGCTGCTGCAATTATCCAACAGTAAACCAAACAGGAATTCCTCTCTGTGCTTAGATGTGAACAATGGGAATACTTTGCACACCCCTGGGCTGTCATGAAGATATCAGGAAAAAGTGAAAAAATATCCACTAGCAAGGATCTGAGGGCTGGACAGATGCTATATGGGAGAAGACTAGAAAATAGGAAGTTTGAACCTAATTATTGTACAAATAAAAAAGAAAAACTGAGAAGCTGACAACTGTGCAAAAATAGTTTCAAGCAGAGACTGCTGGTGCTAAAGGGCTCTTTAATCTAGTAGAAATTCATGACCAGAACTAATAGCTTGGAGACATATGTTGAATAAAATCAAATGGGAAACAAAGCCCACATTCTGCTCAGTGGGTATGGATCACTGAAACTGGCACCAAAGGAGTTTCTGTCAGGGTGGATCCTGCAGGGCAGAAGGGATTTGGGTAGAGGACACCCTCCTAATCACTAGTAAAATACCTGTTTGAGCATTAAATAAAAGCTCTTACTTCTCCAGGCTGCCTAGATGAGGTACCTTTCACTGACTTGCATTTTGCCAGAATCAAAGTAGGCTGAATAGCTCTGAGTGTCATGAGATAAACTCAGCCAAGAGAGGCAGGCAGCATTAGGCCGGGGTTACCTGCTAAGGGATAGAAATATCCTAAAGCAAGGAGACACAGATGTTTAAATATAACAGGAGATGCCTGCTGAAAAGACTTCTAGGTTTTGTAGCCACAGGAAACAGGTATTGCTCTGAGTTGATATTTCTGTGTACACTGGCAGTGGATAGGAGGAGAGCAGGTTCATATGCCCATCAGATAGACATCACACAACAGAATGCCTCAACCAGAAGAAATTTCCTTTGTCCCAAAAGCCGAGACAAGCTCATGAACTCTTAGTCTTATTCGAGCTTTATGCTGATCTTCCACAGGGGAAAACAGCCTCATATGACAACAGCTGAGACCAGCAGTATCTTTGCAGTTTGCTTTAGCTATGGAGGAAAAAACCCAACCTCCTCCTATCCCACAGAAGCCCAGAGGAAATGGATTTTCCTTGTGAGCAGTGGTTAACAAATCAGAATAACAATGTTTTGGGTGTATTCCGTGAAAGTGTTGAGTCCCCGCCAGCGAGAAACCCAACCTACTCCTCAGGGTGCTGTTTGCAATGTTGATCTTCATTTTTCACTGCCCTGCAGCATGCCAAGGAGATCCAGCCCTGAGTCTGCAGGCAGCTCTGGTTGGTGTTCAGTGCTCTGGGAATGCCTTTGATGCCTGTCCTGCTGTTACAGCAGTGGTTCCATGCTGCAATGCCCCTGCTCCCTGGGTCTCCAGGGGGATGCATGTCCAGGCACTGGCTAATGGGTAAACAGCTTCTTGAAGAAGCAGCTCTGGGAACAAGTGAGTAAAGAGGGAGGTCTGTGTGAGCAGATATGAATAGCATGGATGGTGGAGACCTGCTCTGCCTTGACAAGGGGAGTGGGGAAGTTGTTGCTGTCATTGTAAACCCCAGACTGACTGTGGGGCAAAGCAGGGTGAGGAGCTCCAGTGTGGACGCTGTCTCTTACTGAGGTGCTGTTCAGGGCACAGGAAGGTGCAGTTCAGTGTGTGGGGATCATTATGTGCTCACTCAGATGGGATCTGGCACAGAGGAGCAGTGCTCAAGGATAAGGAAAGGCTCTGTGTCACTGTCATGTTTTCTGAAAAGTCCCTTCGCCAGGATTTCTTCTCCTGGGAAGATGAGAAGCCTCAGAGAAAAAACAATATTACCTCATTTTCTTCTCCCTGTTTTGCTGCTTTGGGATGTAGCTGGAGATTGTTTACCAACAGGTGCATGTTTGATTGGTTCCATGTGAATTGTTTTTACTTAATGACCAATCACCATCAGCTGTGTGGGACTCTGAGGAGTCAGTCACAAGGTTTTCATTATCATTCTTGTCAGGCCTTCTGATGTATTCTCTATTCTTTACTATAGTTTGAGTGTGGCATTCTTTATTATCATATAAGTACATAAAATAATAAATTTGCCTTCTAAGAACATGAAGCCAGAGCCACTCATCTCTCACCTTGCCCTGTGAATGCCACGGCTCAGTACAGCCTGGAGCAGACTCAGCAGTGGCAGGAACATCCCTGCTCAGGATCTTACTGGTTTGCCCCTGCTGCAGCTGAATGGCTAAGGAGAGAAGCCTTGGAAACATGCTGGGAATACAGCCAATGCCCCTACCATGTGTGTCATAAATAGCACAGGCCTCTGGACGTGTCCTCCTTTGAAAATCATTGAGGCATTCTGGCTACTAGAATAAGGAACTGCCAGGTCACTGCTGGCAAACTCCAATTCAGTTGCAGGGTCCTTCTCTCCTGGCAGAAGTCACCCTGAAGAGAAATTGTTCTGCACACACTTTGGTGGAGCTGAAAAGAGAAGTTTGTCCAGGCTCTATTGGGGAGCCCTGTGAGGGGTAATTCCTGCAGCACAGAGCCCTGCGGACAGGCAGCAATGATCACAGCCTGCTTCCTGCCAGGTCCATGCTACAAAAACACCTCCCATCCCTGCAGACTGCCCTCCTGCAAAACCCCATTTGCACTTTCCGAGGGAGCAGCTGGGGCAGGCAGGTTTGTGGTGAGAAGAGAGGAGTTACACAAGGTCAGGGCTGTGCCTCTGTCCCTCTGTGGGGTACCGAGCAGTCTGGAGCAACAAGAATCCAACCAAACTGCCACAAAAATTCCAGCCATCCTACCATCTCCAACCAGTGCCCAAGACAGAAACAAGGCCCTCTCCAATTCACCCTGGAAGGATTCAGGAAAGAACTCTTGCCTTTCTGAGAAGGACAGGGTTGGGAATTGCTGCTCTGCTCAGGAGCTCCCCATCCCAGAGTACAACTGTCCCTTTCACTGAAGTTTATTGCCACTCTATTTCACTCCTAAGACTGTGCTTCTGTGTCAGGTTGTGTGCAGTGTCCTAAATTGGCTGCATATAAATGTGTTTATTTGAGAATCCAAGTGTGTGTGGAGGGAAGTGTGTGCCTGTGTGCAGACAGGTTTAATCCCTTGCCCTTGCAACCACATCCCCAGCTTTTCAAAGGGATGAAGAAGGTAGAGGGAGCAAGAAAAGGAGAAGTCTTCTACTACAGTGGAAGTTCAACAAAGTACCTACACAGTCAGACTGTACAGTGGAAAATGGCCAGATGGCCCATTTGCAGCACAGTCAAAGATGTTTGCTTGCTGGAAAGCATTTTCTGTTCTAGTCTATTTTAATTGAGTCCCATCTGCAGTTTTTCCTGTGGCCTTTGCTTGCTCCAGACCATGTTAATCATGTTAATCACCCCTGTTGCAATTGTTTTCCTTTTTTTTTTTTTTTTTGGCATTTTGTGTCATTTTAAGCTTCCTTCTTTCTCAGTTTTGGAAAGTCTCTAGTACATTTCCATTTTGCTTCTGGCAGCTGAAAAAATGCCACTCATTGCCTAGAAGATATGCCTGGACATAAAGGCATGTCCAAAGACAATATTTCCTCTAAAATTATGGATATAAAGAGGCTCCTGAGCAAGAATTAAGTTCAGCTCTGTTTATTTAGCCTTGGAGTCTCTTTCTTCAACTGGTTTTCCATCCCCAGCTTATTCCCCACCAGGAATGGACTTTAGTTTCTCTAGGACACGTGGTCACCTCCATTCAGCTTTATCTCAATATTATCATTTTCAGCTATCAGCATTTGAGACCGGGGGTCTGAGGAGACCCCATCACGCAGCAGGGGCATCAGGAGAGCACACCCTATGCCCTTGTAGGTTTTGGAATCAAACTGTGGTTTCTGCTCTCCTCTGTGAACCTACAGACAGCTCCTCTGTGATCTCTACTAACAAACACTTTATTGTCCCTCTGTGTGTTCTCAGCCCCTGTGCTGGAATCAGGGTTTGTCAGTGAAAAACCTCAGGCAGGTCCAGGAACTGGGAGGGAAGGAAGGGAGATGGGTGAAGTGAGTGGGGCAGGCAAAATCAGTTTTATTTCTTCTTCCGCATTTCTTTTTAAACAAGGCAAAATTTTGGAACAGAAATATGGCAATAACTGCACTCCTGTAATTTTTCATGTTTTTTCAGCTGTAAAGAAAATAAGAGAAATATTCCATTCTGTCTGGCTTCCTAACCATTCTGCAAGGTCTTTATGTGCAGAGCAGCTTGGATGCTGCTCCTGCCTGCTCAGTTCCTGAAACTATCCCTGCAAACACAAAGTCTTTTCTTTTTTTTCCCAATCAAAAAGACACATGGCAGCAACTGCTCAGACATTTTGCCATGGAGGCATGTGGTCCTGACAGCCCTGCAGGATTGCTCCAGGGGATGGCAAACTGGTGGCACTGAGGCACTTTAGGTGCACAAAACAGAGAGCATTTTTTGAAGATGAGGGATAATGTGAGGTTTCACCTCAAGCCTCAGCTGGCTCCTGTCCTCAAGCACCCTTTGCCACTGGAGGTATGGACATGGTCAAACCAGGGTGCCTTTAGCCATGACATGAGCTCCAGAGCTCCTCTCTGTCCTCTCACATAGACAAAGCTGGTGCTTGCTCTGCCCTTTCCAGTGTCTTTATGACTTCTCTTCCAATAAAACAGTCACAGTCTGTTATAATTTATCTGATTATACTGCTCACACACTACAGGAAAATCCAAAATGTTCAGGGTTGTAGGCTCATGCTTTGAATGAGCAAGATGCCACAGGAAATCTTGACAAAACCTAAAGAGTCCTGTTCTAGGTTCAGTTAGTGATCCAAGCTCAGACAGATGGGCTGGAACCAAACTCCTACAAACACAAAAAGTTTCCCAAGCATTTATCTGATATCTGCCACAGAAGTGCTCCCATCTTCCCCTGATGTACATTGGTTTTACATCATATCTCCACTGATTTCAGCAACAGTTAAACACACAGGCTCCAGGACACCACCAGCCATTCCAAAACCATCCCTCCTGCAGGAAAACAAGAACTGTCTGCCACTAGCAACACCCACCACGGTAATTTTTCTATCCTTCAAGGACAGGGAAGCTGTAAAACACCCACTTATGGCAAGCAGATGAAAGCTGGAGCCTTTCAGGCAAGGTGTGGGATCAGCACCAAGCCCTGGGCTGCCGTGGCTCCAAGTGTCTGCTTGATATGGAAAGCCAGAGCTACACTCACACAGGCACTGGAGCCTCTGAATTCGAGGGAACAATGAGCCTTTGAGAGTGGCTGAAGCTCACACTCAAAATCCTCTCTAGTCCAAGAAGAGGAACTGAAAGTTCTTAAAGAGCAGTTAATCTCCTTATAAAATAGGTGTCTGAGCTGAGAACCTTTAAAGAGGAGTTCAGCCTTTTCTGTCAGCTAGCAAGGGAGCCTGGAGCACTGTTAGACATCTAATTTTTAGAAATTGGTGGGTGATTATGCACTCCATAAAGTCTCCTTATATTCTGTCCACTTTTTTCTGGAGCTGCTGTCAGCCTTAAATGAAACTCCTCCAGACATGGGAAGCAAAACCAGCACAACACAAAAGAAGAGAAACCAGATTCTCCCCAGGTGTAAGGTGTGAAGATGGCAGCTTGGGCCATGAGCCAAGGAGAGACCTTAAACTGACAACTTTTAATATAGACCTTATATAATATATAACTTTTAATAAGAGACCTTAAGCTGACAACTTTTTCCACCCAAATGCACAAGCTCACTATAAATCCCATGAAAACCACAAAAGCTGCTGTTTCTGTGCACACAGGATTGGAGCTGCCAAAGCCCAGGAAGGAGGAGGAGGAAGAAAAGATTGAGGGGCCTGGAAAATCCTCTGAGGGAGCTTGTGTAGGATGGGTAAAGCTCATCTGAGGGGCAGCATCCACTTGGCCCCACCACAGGATGTCCTATTGCTCTGCTGGAGCGTGTGGATGATGCACAGGATGCACTGGAGATTTTCCCTAGTGCACAGTTTGATTTCTCACTTGTTTCAGGAGAGGGCTGAAACCTCATTTGTACAAAGATGTAGCCTTAAAAATGAGAAATCATCCCTCTCTGGCTGCAGAACAAGTTGTGAATGTGGCTACAGGACAGCAAATCTCTGCAGTGCTTCTGTGCTGGCAGAAGATTCCAAAGAACCATGGAATGGTTTGGGTTGGAACAGAACCTTAAAGGGTTCATGGACAGCCCCTCTGCCCTGACCCAGCTCAGCCCTTCAGAAGGATGGCTTTGCAGAAGGTAATGAAGTGTTGGAAACCATGTTTTATTAGAGAATCTATAGGCATGGAGACCTAAATCTTCACAAGCTCATTACTGCCCAGGTCTGGTAGCTGGTAACACTCTGCTATCCAAAATCACCTGGGATGCTCCTAAGAAATCCCATGTGGAAGTTCACCTAACAGGGCACTGGGTGGCACTGGAAGAGACATTGCAAAACTGGTTCCTGCCAGCTTCACAATGATTTTTCCAGGTGGACAGAAAACATCAAGCTAGCTTGGACTAACAGCAACATCAGGAACTCAAGGTGAGAGCCACAGGCCCCTGTGTGGGGCTGTAAGGTCTCTCTACACACTGTGACACACTGATGATATGTTGTGACCCCATGGCCCCATTGCATGAATGTTGTTAATTAATTTATGGGAATGGGCACCTCTCACAAGAGACAAAACTGCAGCAACCTCTGGCTAAGCACACTTTCTCCTTTCTTCACACATCAGACTCCACCGTGATCTTTGGTGAGGCTGTCCATGCTGGCAATACACACAGCTGGTGATATTAAACCTCCTCATGGTGTCACAAAAAACCAAAAAATGATAGGGGAGCAATCATATCCTATCTGGGCCTTGATTTAGAGAGTACAGCATGCTGCTGGTGCTTAACAGCAGTAAAAGCAACCTTTCATCCAGCTTGGAGGAAGAGCTTCCAGCTTCATCACAGCCTCACTATCTGCCTCTTTTTGCTCCCCATTTTCTCCTTCCAAAGTTGGCACCTGAAAGTTTTCTCTGCATTAATTCCAGACATTGTGTAAACACTGTGCTTAGATTTACTTAAATGAGGCTGTTTCAGCCCCAGTTTTCCTCCCAAGTGGATTTCCTGTCTCATAAATTCAAGACATGAACAGTTTAGTTTTGCTAGGAGGGTGGAATCTCAAACTGATCCTCCCTTTGGGATGACCTGGAAGACAAAAGGGCAAATGGCATGGGAGAGGGCCTGGGCTTTTCTGGTTACTGGCTGAAAGAGGGGAGCCATCCTGCTATAAGCTGTTCAGGATGCAGTGCCAGTGCTCCAGGAGCCTGTTGCTATTTGCCATAAATAATCTGCAACTTTTGAAATCTACCAATTTCTTGACATATTTTTTTTATGTTCAGAGCTCCAGAAGTTGGAGAACAATCTTTTCTTGCTGAGCAGATCATTGGCATTTTCATTGAAAAAGTATTTTCTCCTGCATCCAGATCCTCGAAGTATTTGTGACTCCTTAGAAAGGCACACACATATCAAATGTTCCCACACACTCTTTGTGCAAGGCAAGCAGAGGAAGTCCCAGGAGCAAAAGAGCTTTTCCTCCCAGCCTCTACTCACTGGGACTTCAGGTAATTTCTCTGGCAGCAATGTGAACCCCCAGCCACAATGAAACTGTGAGTTTTGCTGGTGCTGCTGAAGGATCTCACACACTCTGGTGTCAAAAGAAGGGTCTTTGCCAGAGCATTGGGGTGGGTTTTCACCAGAGTGGTCTGTTGTCTGGGAATTATATGATCACTGTCAGTTCTGAAGGTCCTGGGCTCGCTCTGCCTTCCAGCTTATGGAGAGGGCACGCAGCACAAAGAGACCACAAGCTCCACATTCAGACTATAAATGAGGGTTTTGCTGCCTTGGCTGTGTTGAACAAGACTCTCCTACTTCTCCATTTCCTCTGCCAGCAAACCTCTGACAACTAAATTGAGCACAAAACATCCATGCCAGCTTGTATTTCTCCAGGAGGTTGAATGGTACAGGAAGGATTAAGGAAGAGAAGCAGCTTTTCACTCCCATCTCTGGTTCTAGGAAAACTTAATCAATGCCTGGGCACTGCACCCCCTGAAACTGCCTCATGCATGACAGCAGGAGAATGGTTTGCTGTCTCCTCTCATTTCCTCCTCAAGCAGCTCTCCCAGACCACTTTGTCCCCCTCTTGACAGCTTCAGCAGTGGTGACAGGCTTTGTGGGCCCTGGACAAAGCTCTGCCTCTTGGTCCCGTCCAGGGATGGAGCCAAGCAGCCGGCAGGTCCTGGTTTGCCCTGGCCCTGCAAACCAGGGGCTTTCCTGGAAGTGTGTGGATGGCTTAAGGCCCTGCTGAAATCTCACCAGATAATCTCTTCTTTCATGTTTTCCCTTTATATTCATCTCCAGTCACTCTCCCAGCCGTTGCCATCTCATGGCACTCATAGAATGATGGGGGGCACCTTTCACTAGACCACGCTGCTCAAGGCCCTGTCCAACGTGGCCTTGAACACTTCCAGCCATGGGGCATGCACAGCTTCTCGGGGCAACCTGTACTGGTGTCTCACCATCCTCACAGGAAAGGATTTCTTCTTAATATCTAATGTAAACTCCCCTCTGTCAGTTTGAGTCCATTCCCTTTTGTCCTGTCACTACATGTTCCTGTCCCAACTCCGTCTCCAGCTCTCTCAAGAGGTAACTGGATATAGCCACAAGAAAATTTACCTGCCTGTCTTATTGGAAGAATGACAAGGCAGGTTAAAATAAATCATAATTATTACTTGCCTTTGAATTGGTCTTTCACGCCAATAGTACAAAACAAATTTACTTTTATACAGTTTCCCTTAGTATTGTAGCACTGGGAAGTGCTCTAGGGTCTCCCTGGAGCCTTCCCTTCTCCAGGCTGAACACTCCCAGCTCTCCCAGCTTGTCTCTAAAGAAGTGCTCCAGACTCCTGAGCACCTTCATAGCATTGCATGCCTGCACAGTTCCTTCCTTTTTTTGTGTGCTCAAATTGTTTCTGTACCAAGAGACCATTCTGGTGTGCAGTTTCACTCTAAACTAAGACACACAGTGTGTGTTTAACTTAATTTAACTGGCTCAGTCAATAAGTGCTGTGTTTAATTTAGTGCTGCTTTTGGGGAACAGAGTGCAGCCAACTGTCCTGTCCTGCACCAGCCATTCCAAGGGGATTTCACAGTGCAGGGAACACCAAGGGATGCTCAGCTCTCCGTGCTAGGGGCACTTCCATTGGGCACGGACACTCACCCACTGCTCCTATTCACTTGTCAGGTCACTTTGTCCAAACAGTAATTCCTGCCTTTGGTTCATACTGTCCTTTTCTTCTTGGGAAGAAAACAACAGGGACTCTAGGCAGAAAATAAATCTCTCCCTTGTGTTTTTCTACTATGGTGGTGCTTTAGAGAAAAGCCAAATTGTACAGCGGAGAAGACACCACAATGAGAAAGAAGATAAGGACAAAATGGTTCACAGCCAAACTAGCTTGTTTTGGGGCTGCCACAGAGAGGGACCATCCATCAGAGACCTCAAAAGCTTTAAGTTCTGTTTTATGAGACTGGCAAGGGAGCTGGAAAGAGAGGAGTGATGTGATGGAAAAGATGCCTAAGAAATTGTCCTCACTGCAGTGGATGTTGTTCTCTGGGTGATGTATTCACCCACCCAGGAGGAAAGGTAGTGGGACTCTGCATCATAAGAGAGAGAATAAGGGGCAGAAGAGTTTCAGTTCCTTGCCTTGAGATTCTCATCTTGGCTCAGGCCAAACATCACCAAGAAAACCCTTCAAACAAGCACTTCCTGAAAAAAGCAACACAGATAAAAGAGTAAGATTTTAATCATATGGGACCCATTGCTCAGTCCAAAACTCAATCACAGCCTTTTCCTTTTTTTCCCAAATGAGGTCTTAGTGTCTTCTTGAAACTCTGCCCACACTGAAAAGTCTGTTCCCCTCAAACACATGGTGAAACTACACTAAAGAACAGAGACACTGCACTGGAAATACAGCCAGACTCTGTGACCTGAATGCACATTTTGTATATAGACATCCTTTAAACTTATAAATCTTATAAATGGTATAACTTAGGGGGAAACTGTGTGGATGTGACATTGAAAGAGAGAGCACGAGGAAGACAATTACCCTCTCCAAAATGGGTTTCAATCTAGGGTCAGTGAATGAATATCAATAATCTTTTCATTCCAGCTCACATCTCTGGGCTCCCCTCAATAACCCCAGCACAGACAGATGACAGTCTCTGCCATAGGGATCTTGGAACCTAGAAAGGTGCTGCTGGCCAAGCTTAGACAGCCCAGATGTGAATTTGGGAGACCACGGGAATCCTGAATAAAATCAAGGCTCTTACATGAAATATAAAATTATTCTGTAAGGTGTAGGCTGTGAAGGGAAAGAAATGCAGCCTTAACACAAGCCACAGACATTTGGAGAGCTGCAGCTGCTAAGCCCAAATTTGCAGTTTGCTAAGCAAAGTCTGTATATCATACCTTCAAAAAGAGAAAGTGAGGTATGGAGAAAACCCAAACAGCAATTAGATGGGAAAAACAAGTTTTCTGAGAGGTAAATAAATAAATTCCTATGTATGAGATGTGGCTGAGGAAGAGCTCCAAAATGTTGTCCAGTGTTTGCTGAAGTGTTCTGTAAGGGCAACAGAAAATGTTTTTCCAGAGATATGTGGAACACCTTAAAACCAACAGTCCCCACATTTTGAGGCACAGAAAGGCACCAACACAGATCCCCTTGTAGGCAGAATAACTGCCTAGCTAAGTGTTTAAAATATGCACATATGGTCCAGTGTTGATGGAGGAGATGTGGGCTTTAAAATGGACCCTGGAGCACATTATGCTGGTATTTAAACTCAAATATGCAACAATACTAAGGGAAACTGTATGAAAGTAAATTTGTTTTGTACTATTGGCATAAAAGACCAATTCAAAAGCAAGTAATAATTATGATTTATTTTAACTTGTCATTCTTCCAATAAGACAGGCAGGTAAATTTTCTTGTGGCTATATCCAGTTACCACTGGAATCAGTAGTAAAGATGCCATTTACCTCTGAGGCTGGGAATATTAATCCCAAATTTTTCTATTAAAACCTAGTCTAGACAGGTAACTGCTTGAAAGTCCTGAAAAGACAGCAGGGAGAGCCCTCAAAGGGTTGTCTAAATCCCCACAAGTTGGCATAGAGAACACTGCTTTCAGACAGAAGAAGAATTGATTCCATAAGACAATACAGCAAGGAAAATGCACTATGGCTTTTACACACAGTGTGAGAATTGGATGAAATCATACATAACATTTGGGGACTGTCACACAGCAGCCTGCAGAGCATGGAAATTCCACAGCCATCACAGCTTTAGTGGGCAGACATCCACCATTGAAATAAACCACACAACAGGAGAGATGTTCAGGAAAATAGCTGACAGCTAAATGTTCAAACCAAAAATATTCTCTCTAACATTTAGGATGAGCATTCCTGCAATCATGGTTAAATGAGTCATGCTTTCAGTTAATTATTTTTAATGAAAGCACAATGGGAGGTAAGGTAAGGGCCTACAGTGAGATTCATTTTGACCCCTTAAATTTGGTCCATACAGACTCCAACCTTGTCCAGCCAATATCTGGAATCCCTTGAACCTCCTGTGGGCATTGAGAATGTACAAAATCCATGCTGGACATCCTCTCCCCTCAGGCTGTGAGCCCTGTGCCTGCTCTCTGCACAACTCAGTGTATCTCATTCCCACCATAAGGAAATTGCAAAAGGGAATGAAAACTAAAAAAGACCCCAAAAAACTAAAAGCAAGTATTTCGGAAAGCAAGAGACACCAGACCCACTGGCCATCAACAAATTTACCAGATTGCTTCTATATGCTGCTTTCAAGGATCTTGAGTACAAGTTTTGATATTATAGCAAAGGGTATAGTGCTTTCTCATGAGATGCTGTGAGATTTCTGGGGATGTCAAAACTGTGTAGTAAAACTCTGATGGTCTGCCCAATTGTGCAGGGTATTTCAGAATTTAGAGATGCAAATGGATGAGCAAGGCACATAATGGAATTTGCAGAATTGCTTCTCTCTGTCTTTGGGTATTGTGCTGTAAAACTGGCTTTGAATCCCTAAAGCAACTTCTGGGAAAGGACTGATTTTATAAGGGAGATAAATCCAATCAGCTATCAGAGCATCTAATGACCCTCATACACAACCAGTTTAGTAATATTATTGTTTAATTATACCCAACAGCACAGAAGAGAGAGACATCTCTGATGGGTGAAGTACTACATGCAGATTTACAGAGAACCAGTCAGCTACACTTGGTGTTACAGAGCAGAAAGCAATCCAGTTGGAGAGTAGAAGAAACTGGAAATGAACTGTGCCAGGGTTGAAGAGAAGGTGCCAGCCAATGTATTTATCTTCACTTTTGCCAATACACACAATGGAGAAATGAGTAAAGCTTGAGTGTTAAACTGAGACTGCAGTGTGAGAAAGTTTCCATTCCAAGCATAAAAAAACCCAACCTTCTTGTCTTTTCTCCTAGACTGTGATTCTTAAGTTGCTAGAACACCCTTTCTCCATCAGTACCTGAGCAGATGAGGTGCCATGGAATATACAGGAGTGGAGAACCTTAGCATCTTGGAAAGAATGAGCATAACATTCACAAAGAACATGTGTTTATGTCAGTTCAATGTGCTTATCCAAGTAGGAGGTCAGTGGCAATTGTATGCAATAACCAAAACAAGAGCAGAAGTGAGGCGTCCTGTGTGGATTAAAAAGCTGAAAAAGGGCAATGTGATATTCAGCAGAGGCCAGCTCACTTGAGAACTTTTCCTCAGGAAGGCTTCACAGACCACACTGAACTTGAAGCCATATTTCTCAGAGGGGTGATGGTGCCTAGGTGAGATAATTCAGGTATGTTTTATGTGCCAGGGAGAGCTGGAAGCACAGCATTGAAGGTGAGCTGAAATGGAAATCTTGGTTGTCTCTGGGTTCTTAATTAAATTCTTCACATTCCTACTTGCATATGGCAAAAGAATGACCAAAATTGTCCAAAACACACTCATCTGCTGATGGGTACATGGAAGGTGCATGTGCCTATCTCTGTGCTGATATGGGAATGATTTTGCAGATGAAATGGGTGCAGCACTGCAGAGGGGATCAAGGGCATGCTGGGGTTGGCCTGGAACATTTCAAAATGCTGATCAGATTCAGAGCTGAGCAATGAAGACTCTTCTGTCCTCTGCTAAACATGTCTGAACATCATTGGTGATGCAGAATCCTTTCATGTCCCTGTGATGGCCACAAAGCCACACAAGAGGACTAACAGGTGACCTCAACTGTAAGCAGCCCCAAGGAGTTTTCCAGGAGACAAACTGCAGGGAATCTGGGACTTATGAAGGCACAAGGATTTTGTCCTGACTCTGGAAAAGTGGCTCCTGGTTATGAAGGACATGAGGAGGGGTCACAATCCCACGGGCTGGCTTAGAAAAGGAGTGATCCCTTTTCCTGCTGACACATAGAGATGGCTGCAGGGTAGCCTTGGCTCTGTGACCACCCTGTTTCTTGAGAGAAGGCCCAAGTATCAGTGGTGAAGGGCTGAGATGGCAGCCCAGTGTCCCTCTCTGCACAGGGCTGGTGTAAGTAGGCGATATTAGTGGAGTAAGAACCCTGCAGCCTGATGGGATCACTTACATATCAATTACTAGGAGGCAGCAGGGTATTATTTATACAATAAGGGTATTATTCATACAATAAGTGCTATACAAAACAGCAGAGCAATATTTAGAGGGCAAATACTATGGACAGGAAAGCTGCAATTTGCTCTGCACCAGCAGGATGTTCTGTGCACTCCAAAGTGCCAGGCAGGATGAGGGTGATGCTCACATGCCAACTACTCTATGAGGACAGGTTATTATTTAAACCCCAGATACAATGGTAGGGAAAGAGTATTATTTACTAACCAGACCAAATGCAATAGCAGCAGCGGCAGTAACTGCATGGTGTAATTTACAACAGAGGAAAAGACATAATTTGCAGACCAGTTGTTACAGATTGGGAGGGTGTTTGTTGTGGTAGAGCACTGAAGTATTACTTTGAAGCTGAGCACTGTAGAGGTCCAGGGTATTATTTATACACCAAACTCCAGAGAAACTATTTTTTTGGGCTAAGTAACAGTGACAGTTAATCATTTATATGAAAGCCATTCTGTAATTTCCAATATGTAACCTACATGACTATTTCAACCTTGAAACTGTGGTAGAGATGATGTAATGTTAATTACACTGAGATCTACAGCTGCTCTACCACAGGACTGCTAAGCTGGAATAATCTTCTGTAGTCAGTAGATTTAGGCCAGCAAAACTCCTGAATCTGCCCTGCCCTGTGCAAAGCCTGTGGGATTTCCAGGGGTGTTTATCCCTGACCCTGTGCAGGGTCCCAGCAGGAGCTGCAGGTTCTGCTGTGGATTACAGGTTATTCAATCACCAGCACAGCCACTGCTCTCTCAGCAGAGGTGCACATGATGGATGGGAGCTCCAGCTGGAAGGGATCAGCAGCATTTTCATCTGTTTATCACCTGCTGGCCTTTGCATTTTTTTTTCCACACACCTTTCTCATCCAGTCTGTGATCTAACCTCAGGAAGGAGATGTTCCCTTGGTTATTTCCTTTTAGTTTCCCCTACAGATTTTTGTGTCCTGTCAAATTATTCCTATTAAGTCAAATAAATCTGTATGTCCTACAGCCATGACAAATGATTTCTTTTGTCTTTCAGTAGTTGTCTACACGACTAAATAAACAAATAATGGTGTCCAAGTCTTCTGCCCGCTGCTAACCAAGGGCACTGGAGAATCCAAAGGCACATGGAAATTGCCAGACCAGATGAAACCAATGGTGTGTGCTCAGACCAGCATCCTGTCTTAGACAAGACCTATATTACCAGCTTCAGAGCAAAGTTCTCATCATCGAAAAATAGGGAGTAAATTGCTGAGGAGGAAGTTTCTTTGAACACGAGGCATTTAGTGGTTCCCTTCTGCCTTGAAGCATGAGTATTTACATTCCATATTCTCCCACTAATGTACACCAGGTTTATTTGGCATGGCTTAATAGACAATTTTACTCCTCTCAGGCCTAACCCTTGAGCATTACCCTGCCAGAAGAGATTTCCTGTCCTGATCACTTCATCCCCATGACATGAGGTGGCTGCTCTTGCCTTTTTGTCCCTTGTCACTTGATGTGGGCTCTGTTGAGGTGAGTCCCTTTCCTCCAGGACCTGCCCTGCCCAGTGCTGGGCACAGAGGCACTGTGTTCATCTCCCCACACCAAGGTGTCTCACAAGATCCCTGGCTCCCTGATAACCTGGTGGCAACCAGGACTATCCAAGTGTTCAAGGGTGGTGTGGTGCCTCACTAATATCAGAGCAAGCACTGGGGTCAAGCTGTCCAGACCTGCCTCTCATGGGACATCCCCTAAGCCAAGTTCTTCACAGCAATCACTGCTCCTTTCTGCCATAAGCCCCCATGCAATCAGGAACACAGGAGCTGAGCACTGAGGTGGGGCTATTCATTCACCCGAGTTAATTTTGGGTCTTGTCCAAAATTTTCTCTACTTCAACTGCCCCAGGTATCCTCTGACCTGATCTATTCTATGGAAAAGCCATTAGTTGCATAAAGCCTTGGTTAACATAAAGAGCTGTTTAACAGCATAAAACCCTGAGGATTATGCTTGTCAGAGGTCTTTAATTACCCTACTTTCATCACTTGCTCCCTTCTCTCAGCAGAACTCTTTCTGTGGCTCTCCTCTTGCCCAGCTCCCTAGCACAGCAAAGTTCCCATCTTCAGGAACTGCCAGACCTACAGAAACACACAGGCAAAGCCAGCTTCCAGCCACTTCCATGCAGCATGTACAGCAGGAATGGGGTCCTGGTGGCTTCTGGACATCACTGTGTGACCAACATGCTCCATCTCCCTTATCCTTGTTTGGNTGGTGTTTCTCATCCTTCCCCCACCCCTCTGCTCTGTATCAATCATTGAGGAGGGGGGATGCTATGCAAGGGAGACGTGGAAATTTTTCTTAAAAAAGGAAAGTCCAGTGAAAAGCACATGGAGGGAAAAAAAAAATCTTGGTGTGAAGCGTCTCAAAAAAGACTGCGACAAAACCCCCTGCCTATTCATCAGGCCAACAAAAAGCTTCTTTAGATTTATACTGTGAGCCCATTGAGAGGGAGGGGAGGGAGGCAGCTCACACACCGCCCTTGTGCACACAGCAGAGCCCGCAGACCTGCCCCGCACACACAGGCCGGGCTGTTCTGCCCGCTCACAAGGAAGCTCTGAGTTCTTAAAAGTAAACTGTAAGGTTTCCGTTGTTGCGCTGGGCTCAAGTAATTTTTTTT
>WBNQ01087029.1:0-13954 GCA_013401375.1 Spizella passerina
GGACCTTCAAGTGAGAAGGACCAAAATCCTGCATTAAAACACATAATTAATAATAAATGACTTTTAAAATACTTCAGGGCTTTTTTTTGAAATTCTGGTATCAGCTGAAAATGTAGAGCTGGAATACTACTGAGAAAGTTTATCAGCAATCCCAGCAATCAGAAGAGAGAGGTGCCTTTTAACTTCTAATCAATACACTTGTGACACAAATGAAAGGGAGATGTTACATAAGGAGGATTTTTCCACTGGAGAGAGCCCTGACAGGCAGTTATTGCACTGAGGAGAGGAAGTCACCCAGATGGACTCTCCGTCACACTAATGAAGCCATCTCATAACTGTAACAGAGACCTCATGTATCTGCTGTGACACTTAGCAAATCTGGGCATGAATAAATAGCCAAAGTCCAATTGAATTAACCTCCAGCTGATCAGCCCTACTAAACAAATTATCCTAAACTCTGAACAAGATTAGAAGGACTGGCACAGGCCAGAATCATGTGGCAGGAGTGTTAATTCAGTTTAACAAGTTTAAAACTAATCCTCCAGTGTTCTCAGATGTCAGGGTTTCAGGGCAAACTAGTTCCAAAATGCTCTTGGAAGGGTTAGAAAAGGAGGCTCACATGAAGTTGAGAACAAAAGCAAGAGCTCAGCCTAGAGTCACCTAAAGATACAGAAGAAGAATTGCAAATGCAGAGCAAAGAAGGGTTTAGGCAGAGCATTTCTTACTGAAACAGAAGAGAGTAGGAAAATAACATTGATTTCCTCATGGAATATTCCAACCTCATTTCCAGGATGAAACTTTAAAAGTTGATAGCATATCTGCTTTTTTAATTATCATGTTTCTTGTGCAGAAACAGGAGATAAGCACCTATGAAATAAGGGACAATACTCCATTTTAATGCCATTTTCTCCAGTATATAATTGTATTTTCTTCTAAGACTACATTTGTACAGTCCATCAAAAGCACAATTAAATTATCACAAACTTCAGTTCATTACTTAGAATGGCACTAACAAACAGCTTCAGTACTTGTTTCTTTTTATGGTAATTCATAAAAGAATTTATATGGTCAGTTAAAATTCACTTTGAATGTCAACTTTAACTGACTCAATATTTTGCAGGGCTTTGGAATATTACATCTGCTTCCAAGAGGAAATATTTATTTGATTACTCTCTAGACACAGGAGGAGATGTAAACTACACAAGTTTTCTGAAATGGAGATAACCAGGATTAGAAACTCTTCTAAAAACAAATTCCTGCACTGTTTGCAGGAGTTTGTTTTTAGAAGAGTTTCTAATGCACATGATGCCTCACAAAATCTTTCAAATCACAATAATCTTCATTGATGTATTTCCAATCTTCTGTTATAGGTAGGTCCTTCAATGGAGCTCCCAGATTCCTAAAATCTCTCTCTTTTCAGTGAGTCTGCTTAGCATAGGCAGATGAATACAGNCTGGTCTTGCCAGCCCAAGCCATAACATGTATTAGAGGACTGACAGCAGAAAGAACCAGAGAGGAGAACAAAATAAGAATGGGGTAAACGATGGTCTCACTTGCTCAGGAACAACTCCACGACATAAACAGCTACTCTGCATTTATGTGGCTGCAGAGGCTCAGTTTGTCCCAGTGCCTTCTCAACACTGAACATTTGTCCTGATTTCTAATCTTTAGGACCTGCCCCTAGCAAGTCTCCTGTCAAGCTCTTATTTGTCCTGTTTGCATGATATATCAGGAAATATCTCTAAAAAGAGACATCACTCTGTGGCATGGAATTCTCCCTGGGAAAAAATCTGCTGTGCTGTAGGCTGTGGAGGGGAGATCTGTTACCATTCAAGAGCTGTCCCATTCAAAAACTGCTGAAGCAAAAAGCAAAAATTCCCAGAGTCAACCCTGAACCAAAGTCCCAGCCAACATCAGGGAGCCCTTTTCTGTTAGAAGAGCCTCTTTTCTGTTAAGACTTTCATCCAAGGTTATCTGAACACTTGCAATCAAATGGCATTTTGTGCTAACATTAATCCTGGTGTCCTGGCCACATTCCAGTTTGAGTAACAACATTCTGCCAACCTAAATTCCTCCAGAGGTTTCAGTAGGATGGAATTTTCTCCTTCCTTTTTGTCTTCCATTTCTGGGTAGTCAATTCTGGACAGTGCAAACATGGACCACCTTCCAACCCAACATTGCCAGCACCTCTATCAGGAGGAAAGTGGGACCTTCAAGTGAGAAGGACCAAAATCCTGCATTAAAACACATAATTAATAATAAATGACTTTTAAAATACTTCAGGGCTTTTTTTTGAAATTCTGGTATCAGCTGAAAATGTAGAGCTGGAATACTACTGAGAAAGTTTATCAGCAATCCCAGCAATCAGAAGAGAGAGGTGCCTTTTAACTTCTAATCAATACACTTGTGACACAAATGAAAGGGAGATGTTACATAAGGAGGATTTTTCCACTGGAGAGAGCCCTGACAGGCAGTTATTGCACTGAGGAGAGGAAGTCACCCAGATGGACTCTCCGTCACACTAATGAAGCCATCTCATAACTGTAACAGAGACCTCATGTATCTGCTGTGACACTTAGCAAATCTGGGCATGAATAAATAGCCAAAGTCCAATTGAATTAACCTCCAGCTGATCAGCCCTACTAAACAAATTATCCTAAACTCTGAACAAGATTAGAAGGACTGGCACAGGCCAGAATCATGTGGCAGGAGTGTTAATTCAGTTTAACAAGTTTAAAACTAATCCTCCAGTGTTCTCAGATGTCAGGGTTTCAGGGCAAACTAGTTCCAAAATGCTCTTGGAAGGGTTAGAAAAGGAGGCTCACATGAAGTTGAGAACAAAAGCAAGAGCTCAGCCTAGAGTCACCTAAAGATACAGAAGAAGAATTGCAAATGCAGAGCAAAGAAGGGTTTAGGCAGAGCATTTCTTACTGAAACAGAAGAGAGTAGGAAAATAACATTGATTTCCTCATGGAATATTCCAACCTCATTTCCAGGATGAAACTTTAAAAGTTGATAGCATATCTGCTTTTTTAATTATCATGTTTCTTGTGCAGAAACAGGAGATAAGCACCTATGAAATAAGGGACAATACTCCATTTTAATGCCATTTTCTCCAGTATATAATTGTATTTTCTTCTAAGAGTACATTTGTACAGTCCATCAAAAGCACAATTAAATTATCACAAACTTCAGTTCATTACTTAGAATGGGACTAACAAACAGCTTCAGTACTTGTTTCTTTTTATGGTAATTCATAAAAGAATTTATATGGTCAGTTAAAATTCACTTTGAACGTCAACTTTAACTGACTCAATATTTTGCAGGGCTTTGGAATATTAAACCTGCTTCCAAGAGGAAATATTTATTTGATTACTCTCTAGACACAGGAGGAGATGTAAACTCCACAAGTTTTCTGAAATGGAGATAACCAGGATTAGAAACTCTTCTAAAAACAAATTCCTGCAGTGTTTGCAGGAGTTCGTTTTTAGAAGAGTTTCTAATACACATGATGCCTCACAAAATCTTTCAAATCACAATAATCTTCATTGATGTATTTCCAATTTTCTGTTATAGGTAGGTCCTTCAATGGAGCTCCCAGATTCCTAAAATCTCTCTCTTTTCAGTGAGTCTGCTTAGCATAGGCAGATGAAGACAGAAATCTGAGAGTCCCTGTGGCCCACTAAAGGACACCCACCTGCACTCTCCTGCCTGGCCATGGAATGTCTTCATGCAAGGCTGACTTGCATTCTTTACTGTGGCTTCAGTTTTATGTGCTCAACTCAAGCACCAGACAGCATGATAATTTTGATTAGATGGCAAACAAATTTAATGTATCATGAAAGAGATATTCAGACACCAGGCAATTCCATCATCTTCAATGTCTTCAACACATAAAGAATGTAAAAATCAGATTAGGCCAATTGTCACCCAATATTCAGAAGTAATTCATAAATCATTTTGTTACTGTTTCACTGGCAAGGCATTGTTGCCCATTTTGTTGAGAACTGCCTGAATGCTTCCACATATTTCAGTGTTGAAAATTAATACTCCTGTAATTCTGAAACTTCTGTTACACAACCCTCAAAATGGAATCATGGCTTGTCTACTGTGTACTTTGCTGTTATTTATGCAGTATATAAATGCAAGGTAAATATTTATTCTCATTTTCTACTGTGTGCACTGACTGATATCTCCAAAAGTTAACAGCAGCATTATGAACTGCAAATGATGACACATTGTCAAAGTTGAAACGATTTGCTTAGATGCCTCTTACATTCTCAAATATTCCCAATGTAATTTCATAACTGTCTTGAACATAATGAAGCAATGGATTTTTCCTCCTTCAACTGTGTAACAATGAACAACTATTAGAACCACTTTATTATTTCCAGAGTTTGTGGGATCAGTGGCCACAGAGAAAGTATGCCCTTTTCAACCAAGTTTTTAATTGTTTTCTCACTTGAAAGAGGAGCTAATTTATTACTGGCAGCACAGAAGGCATTTGTCTCATCAAGATATATCATTTTAACTGTGGGTGAATTCTAGACAACAACACTATTTAATTTGCTGTCACAATTAAGTGATTTATAGGACTGACTATACTATTAGCATCATACTAATACTCTGACATTCTTGTTACTTCTGCAAGGGCCACAGAGTTATTTTCAGTGCTTTCACACTTCTCAGGAACAGAGGGGTATGAGTTTTACTGTTAGAAGCTATGCCACAGTAATTTTTACAATCCACTCCATTTGCATGTTGTCTCCCATCTGACAGATCACCACAAGCACCTGAAAATCTCCTACATAAACTATAGTGAGCTTTGAGGCAATTACTGTTGTCTTTACTGATCCATGGAAATAATTCCTTTGGCCACTGCAGCAACACAAAGCTTCTGCTGCTCTCAGAGTAGATCTGCTGATGGATGACACCATCCACAGGCGCTGTCATGGTTGTGATCTATGAGGGGCTGTTATTTGACAAATGAAAATTATGTAAACAGTACTCAAACTCAATCTTGCCTCATGATGACTCTGTCTGTTCCATACCCCCTGCCTACAGTGCCCAGAACAGCCAGCTGTTATCTCATGATAAATATCGAGGATAAAATTATCATCAGACAGCACCAGGTTGTCTGCATGATGTAATCCTGACTCTTTTAGGTAGCTGGAGCTTTTTTAGCTCTCTTAGGTAGTCTGGAGTGTTTCTGGAGGTGTATGTCACACATTTCCAGAGAGTCATTTTCATTTGAAATGACTGTTGAAATAATTTCTGCATAAATTTTTGCAAAGAAATCAAAGATGTGCTGGTTTTAAGGGTATTGAATATATGAAAAATATTGTTGTTTGAGATCAAGCACCCCAAAAAATGTTTTCAGAAAAATCCTTCTGCAGGTGCTACTTGCTTCACTCTTGCCAGGCTCTGTAATCTCAGCAGGAGCCCCTTCCCAAACTTCTCCCCCAGCTCCAAGGTTGCTCCTTTCTCCTCTCAGCCCCATGGATCTGTAATCCTCCTCCTCCAGCCCGCAGAGCAGCTCAGAAAACACCAATGACACAGCATAAAAAAGTCCTACAAGGGCTGGAGTACTCCTCTATTTATAGGTCGCTAAATCTGACTAAAAAAAACTTCCACAGAGCACCAGTCAAATTGCTACCTAGATGTTTCCAGGCCCAGCCAGGGCATGCTGGCTTGCTGCCATGTTTTTAAATCCTACCCTGTGCATTGAGCTTTCTCAGGAAAATCTGCTAGTGCTCATATGTGGGCTGTTACTATTGACACAAACATTAATGAACATTCCCCTATTGCTTCCTTACTAAGCTGCAAGTGCAAGAAACCAAAACAATAACATGACCTGACAGTCTCAAGCATGTAAGCACATCCAGCACTTCTATTTCAGATGTGCAGCTGAGTGCAGCTCACTAAGAAAGGGAACAATTTGGGTTTAAGTGTTATGTTTGTTTTTTCTTCTAACACTATGTTTTTTGCTGGGAAAAAAATGTTTCATCAACAACAAAGTAGAGTGGAGTGGTTCTGCAATGCCTGATGGATTGGCTGAGCCTTCCTCTCACACAATCAATGAAATAAGAGATGTTCCATACAATAAGAGCCATAGGGACAACTTCAGAACAAAGCAAACCTCTTAGAATTGTCTCTCAGAATAAGAACTGATAATCTTGTTATCCTAGGGAGCACAGCAAAAGGACCAACGCACAAAAGAGCCAGAATCCCCTCATCTTCCTTCAAAATATGAGCACATAAACTGAGAGCCTGAGAGCTTTAACTCAGGTATCACCTAATCCTGGACACATCTGAACTCCTCAGCATCTCACACTCCAACCTCAGGCTCCCCTGCACACCTCATGTCCCATGTGCAGAAGCAGCTGAGCTGTGGTCATGGTTGGCAGGCTCATACCTCTATCAGGAGGAGCTGCAGAACCCCAGAGATAAAACAATCGATATCAGGTGCAGCAGGGCTGACTCCTGACTGTGGACAGTGGGGTTCAAAGCTGCTCCCACTCTGCACCAAAGGCCAAAGCCTCTCTCTGCTGACTGCAGCCAGCCAGGGAGACCAGAGTGCTGGGCTAAACAGCCCCAGGTGTGCTCCTCTCCCTGCCTCCCCCAGGGCATCAATTCACTATTATTTTCTGAACATGCTCTCTTCCAGACTAATTAAATGCAGTGGGGATGGCTTGAAAAGAGAAATCCAGGAGGTGAATTTCTGCCGTTCTTCTACTCCTTTTACAATGGCCCCATGGAGAGAGCCCTCACACAACCCTGCAGCACCCACAGCCCCGACCTTGCTGTGCCAGTAATAAGAGGAAAAGGAGAGTTCTGATATTATCTGGCCTGAGGAATGGAGGCAGCTCCACTTCATGTACCTGATTTATAACAAGGGTCAGAATAATTCCCAAGCAGTTCCTGCATCAGGGAGCAAACTAATTCCTTTCCTCTCTCCTCAGCTGCGCAGCCCAGAGTCCAGCTGCACCCGAGGTTCCAGCTCACAGTCTATATTCTGCATCATAAAAGATACAAGAGAGAAATCTAAACTGGAGAAGTAATAACCTGTAAACTAATAAACCAACCCAGCACTTTGATAGTGAGGCACTCCCCAGAGCAGGGATTATTAATGGGTGTTCTGAAACACTGTGTGTCTATGTTTGAGAGTAGCGGGAAATATTTCTGATGCTCTGTGGATCTTACACATATGTTCTTATAAAATCAGTTCAGCTAAATGCAAAGACTAATATAAAAGCAGCCTCCTTCTAGTCTACACACACAGAGGCACTTAAGCAGTTTAAAAAGAAAAGCAGTACAGAACTGCTTGAATAAATAATAATAAAGGTATTAAGCTGCAATATTAGGAGTAGTTTTACTTGTCAAAGTATGGGGCTGCACAGTCATTGATTTTCTCTTATAATTGAGATAGTGACATGCATGACTTATGTTTCTTTGGCAGCGAGTGCATGGGGATGGAAGAAGGGATCTTGAAATCCTGTGAAATCTCCAGCTGAGGATTTGATGGCTCTGAAACTGCTGTCGGTCTTGATTCTTTATTTCCCTCGAACCATAAAATGGGTTATATTAACAATCTGTTATGATGAAAGACAGTTTATGAAGCTAAACGTAATAATGTTTGCAATGTGATCAGGGATCTGTGGAGGTAAAGTGTTATAGAAACCAGGAGCGTGAGTATGGATCCAGATCCTACTCAGCCAGAAATGCTGGGAAGCAGATGACAGGCAGACAGACCCCCTCAGGAAAGGTCCCATTACCTGTCCTGGTGTGTATTCTCAAATCCCCATGCCCTGCCTCAGTCACACAAACAAGAATCTTCTCCTTAGTTAATGTCTTTAACATATTCACTTTCAGTGATGAGGATTCACTGCTTAGTCTCTTCAGCTTGCTATATCCCATCTCAGCTATATGCCAAAATGAGACATCTAATTGACAGAAACTGTGAAAGACAACTTTTTTTTTTGTCCCAAACTAATGTAAAACAGTAAAGAATGGTGTTTCCATGTAAATCTGAACTACAGTGGGCTCCCTTTGTTCCCCTGTCATGTAAAAAATAAAATGAAGTCTGGCAAGGATGGCAGAAGAATCCAGTGCTTTGTGTCCTGAAGTAAAGTTACTCTCTGGAGAAGGCAGAGCAGGAATAAACTTCTTTATGAGTCAGGAGGTTTTACTGACAATAGCTGCTATTATCTCTGTCAAACAGGCAAAGCCTCGAGTGATTGTGGTAAGCAAGAAAGAGGAATGGTGTTTATTCAGTGCTGGAAAACAGACTATTTGCCAGACTGCAAAGAGTACTGAAAAGGTATCGAGCCTCTCTGTTTGAATTAACCACAAAAATAACCTGCTGAATTAAAAGCTTTTCCATGGATCTCTGCTGCTCTCTACCGGTGCCTTAAAGGATTCTCAGCACAAAGTCTATGTGTTCCTCCTGTAATCAAGTTTTGGTAAAACTTTTAATGCAAAACAAACAATAGAAGTATTCATGAGGTCCTTCAGAGATGTTACCTGGAGAGATAACCCACAGGTCAGATAGCTATTGCTGTACCCATGGTCAGGATATTTGGTATGTAGTGAGGATGCTGGCAAAGGAGAGCTAAAACATGGGAACGCAGGTTTTGACTGTATTTTATATTAAGCAATTGCAGAGTCTGGGAGGTTGAAAACTTCTGGGAAGTGCCAGTTTTCAGGGCTTTGTATAAATTAGAATACAAAATTTTTATTCGTGAGTACCAGTATTTCAAATGAAAAAAATAGCACTGTATTAATTAGGAATAATTAATAGAAATCAATGTTTGCAGCTGGGACAGATACATTTGGTTCCACTCTCCTCTCACAGATGTCTTTATTTTATCCCCCAGTACAGGTCCATCGGGCATCTGCCAATGCTTGTTCGGCTAATGGCAAGGCCACTTCCGTGACCAAAACCAGCCTTGTTTTCATAGAATCACAGAATGGTTTGGGTTGGAAAGGACCTTAAATATCATCTTCTTTCACCCTGCTGTGGGTCACACCTTCCACCATCCCAGGTTGCTCCAAGCCCTGTCCAACCTGGCCTTGGACACTTCCAGGGATGGCACACCCTCAGCTGCTCTAGGCACCCTGTACCAGGGCCTCAGCACCCTTATGGGTAAGTCTGAGTCCTAACAGCCAATATACATTTATATAAGTTTAAAAGCATTCACCTTGCCCTAGCTCTGTTTGTCTATGTAAAAAGTTACCTCCTTCACACAAGCCCCCTTTATAAGCCACTTTTATTAAGATGGGAAAGCACACTCGGGGTCTTACAGTGTGACCTACAAAACCCAGTACTGGGAGCAATTGTATCCCGTGAGGAAACGGAGGGAAAAATAATATTCACAGCGTTTCTGTGTCCCCAGGGTCACCTGTCCCCTCACAGCCACAGGTCCTGCCTGTGAGTCCTCCTCAACTCCTGGAGTGAAACGGGGAGAAACCGAGAGTGAAGACCGAACAGGGGGAAGGGGTTCATCCACAGAGAAAGAGATCATCCCCGAGGGAAGGGATTCATCCCCGAGGGAAGGGATTCATCCCCGGAGGAGGGACTGGGTGCAGCAGCTCTGCTCGAGGCCGACGAGCGACCGTGAGGAGTGCGCGGGGGGGCCGGACATGGCGTCTTGCCGCGGCGGGTAATGGCGGCGGCGCTGAGGGAAGGGGAGGGGACAGCCCGTGAGGGCAGCGGCCGCCCTGCGCCATCGCCCCCCGCCGGCTGCGGGAGGGAGAGAGGGAGGGATGGGAAGGGAAAGGAAAAGAAAGGCGCCGCTTCCGCCACGGCGGGGCGGGCCCGGGCTGAGAGCGGCGGCGCGGCGGGGCTGGCGAGGGTAGGGGCGGTGAGGGCCGCGTCCGGCGGGATGAGGGTGGCTGTGTCCCTGATTCCATGTCTCTCTCAGAAAAAGCTTGGTGGAGCCGGGGTGAAAAGCAGGGCTCGAGGTTTCACCCTCGGTGCCAGCTATCCGCGCTAGCGGAGCCCCTGTCAGAGGCAGCGGGGCCATGCGGAGGCAGTGATGCCATCGCTGCGGGGCTGCGAAGTCCCCCCCGAGTCGGGGTGCGGGTTTGCACTGAAATTAACTTAACCGTGGGTATTCCAAATTATGGGAACGTTTCGGTCTTTTTGTAGCTCGTGGCGCATGTTTTTAATCTAATGTCACACTGTTGTTGTTCTGTTCTTTTTCGGAAGCGATGGAAGCGAGTCCCATCGTGACGTCCAAGCAGCGAGAGGAGGTGGTGCACGGGGTGCCCACCGAGGTGGTGTGCACGGCCTTCTCCAACTCGGTGCTCGTGGTGGTCACACAGTACGGCAAGATGGGCACCATCGTCTACGTGGACCCCAACACCATCGGCGACAATGTGGGCAGGCCCTCACTCACCACCAAGGTGCTGCTGGGCAAGGATGAGGTGAGGTGAGAGCGGATGCGAAGCGCAGAGGCAGCAAGGAGAAGGGGGAAATGTGGTAGGTGGGGCTGTACAAGTTGCCAGGGAGTTGATGAATCACAGCAATGAAGCAGTGTTTGAATAGTGATAAGATTAATTTTAAAATGAGGAAAGAGGGGATCATCAGAAAAGTATGTGTGCTCGTCTGCTCTTGGACATAAAAGTTTAACTAACCGTGAGTGGTTTGGCGATCTGTTGTTTTTATCCTACAGGATATGGATTGCTTCTGCATGTTTATGGAAAGTTTGATAAAGCTCTGTTGATTTAAGGGTTGCAAGATTAAATATGCAGCCATTGATAACCTTTTTGGGTTTCTGTTCCACTGAGTTTGTTTTCCTTTTCAGGTCTGTTTTCCCACCCCCATCCTCCCCTGTCTATGCCAGCCCCATAATGGACTTTAGTTGCCCTCTCCCAAGTGTGTCTGCCAGCACCTTCCCTTGATAAAGTTTAATTTGTTTTGCTTCAACAAAATGAGGTTTTTATCGACCATTTCACAAAGCTAGAGAGAAAGCAGAAGCAAATGTGTTTCTAAAAGCGTCAACTGGTCAAACATTAAAACAGAAAGTTACAGAGCTACAAGATTATGAGGCTTTCCATCAGGGGTGAAGCTATCACATATTACTTGCTAGCTTAGACAAGGTATAGCAACACAAGTTCCTGATTCTGTCCATGACTTCCTCTTGTGGAGTTCTTTTTCTTGAGCAACAGCCTTCCCTTTTTGGGAGATATTTTGCTTTCTCTGCTTTGATATCTGCAAATGCTGACCACCTCCATCCCAAGCTTACTTGGGTTTTATTTGGAAATAGGAAGTGCTATGTTTACTTTGTTCCATTCTATTTTTAAATATTTTTAACTAACTGATCTAAAGTTCAAGAGAAGACTTTCACTAGTGTGCCGCTTTCCTGCTTGTCACTGCTAACATCATTCTTTGGGATGTTGCACATTTCCAAACAGCAGCTAAAATCAAGCAAACTCATCCTTCTGACAGATACACAGCTCTGGGTGTAAATAAACCCCAGACAAGCTGGGTGGTTCAAAGCTGTGCTGGCTGAGGTTGAGACTGGGCATGAGGAAACACCTCTTCACCAAGAGTGTGGTCAGACCCTGGAACAGGCTTGAGGTGGTTGATGCTCTGAGCCTGTCAGTGTTTAAGAGCCATTTGGACAATCCCCTGAATAATGTTTTAACCTGGGCTCTGAGCTGGTCAGGCAGTTGGGCTAGATGTCATTGTAGGTGGCTTCCAAGTGAAATAGTCAATGCTGTTCTGATCTATTTTGTTAAAGAAAGCTCATGGAAAAGGTTATATCAGTTTTTTGCCTCCTTCAGCCTCACTACTTATTTCTGCTTTTCATGATTCTATTAAAATAAGAAGCAACATGTCTGTAACACCAGGCATACAAAAACTTTGTATATAACACCACTTGGGGATCTCTAGGAATTACAAAGATAACAGGTTTTTTTCAGAGCTTGTCAGTGGAGCATCCCCTCTTCAGAACAAGTTTTTTTAAAAAAAAACCTGTACTTGCAACCTTCTTTAGAAACCTGGCTGTGAGGGAAATAAAGGCATTTGGATCCACAGCATTTCATGTCATTTAACACTGGTGCCATAGTTCAGGTGGGAGGATTATGGAAGGATTCTCTGTACTGAGTTTCCAAGTTTCCCAGACAGTGCTGAACTCAGTTCAAGTGCAGCTCCAGTAGAGTTGTTTCAGGGTGGTGTGGGTGGCTGGCACACTCATGGGACCAAACTCTTCCCTTTTAAGCTGGTTAAGTGCTTTCTGAAATTCCCTGTCCCATGGCTTACCTTTGCTCTGACACCAGGATCAACAGATTCTCCACGTCACCCCAGGGCTCTTCCTCTCCTAACTCCTGCAGGAGGACTCTCCCACCTGCAGGAGTGTACATCTGTATCCCTTTGCTTTTCAGCCCCTCGTTCATGTTTGTGCCAAAAACCTGGTGGCATTTGTGTCGCAGGAAGCTGGGAACAAACCTGTTCTCCTCGCCATGGCTCTAAAGGACAAAACCATGGAAGGAATACAGGCCCTACGAGAAGTGATCCGAAGTTGCCAAGTGTGGTGAAGTTGTGCCATCTGGATTCAAGGAAATGATCCTGAGCCCATGACTCATCACCACCTAGTTGAAAGGACTAGAAAAGAAAATGATGGAATGTCTTTGTGGTGGTTTTGGACGTCCTGAGGAATTTCATGAATTTTTCTCTACTGTGTAGAACGTTTGTGGGTTTTATTACTGGGACAGGTTTGCAAGTCCATATAGACAGTGGTGAGACGAGACCAATTGTCTCAACATAGGAGAGAAGTGCTACTTTTATCATGTTGGGTGGGTCGTTTATTTGGGAAAGGGCTCGGCTCTGCACATGTGTCCTGAGGAGCAGCAGATGCCAAGCTCTGTAGCTGTGCTACACCGCAAAGGGGGAACACCCAGTGCAGAGGGAATAAAAGAAACATTGTCAAATCAAATTCTACCTGTTTTCTTTTTTGCTCTGTGAGAATCACTTCAATTGAAATACAAGCCTTGGTAAAAAAATCAACAGTTGTATAATGGGAAAGGTTTTCTTGCCTTTTTTTAGGAAATGAGTCCTAGATGGCTGCTTTTATCTTTATGTCCATTCCTTTCTGGATGTAGTCTGAATTAATTTTCTACTTTCACTCTGATTTTAAAGAGAGGCAGATCATGATGCTCTGCAAATTTCATGAAAGCTGATGTCAGGGTGGAAGACTGGAACCCAAAATAGTGGTAAGAAAATAATCTCTGCCAATGGATTACGTGGTACCAACACATTGGAGAAACAGAACATCCATAGGCTGATCACCTGCAATGAGCATCTGTCTTAGGAGACATGGGGACAGATGGTTTGAGGGGTTACACAGGGTTGTTGTTTCTGCCAAGTCATTTACAGAAGGTGTCAGATTATGTTGTGTGAGCTGATGCAAAGATTAATAGCCAAACTTTTGCCTTTTGCTTGGAAAGCACATTTGTTTTTACCTCTTGTAATAAACAACAACAAGTAGTAAATTTTTAAGTGAGCTGTTACACACTTTTGTCACTTATGAACTTGACAGCACAGACGGAGGCCAGGTCTTGAATTCTGGGCAGGGAGGAGTTGTGCTAAGACCAGTTGGTACAGCAGAATCAGCACAGAGCCTGTGCCTGCCCCACCACGGTGATCCAGCTGCCAGGTCATTCTGCTGCTAAAAAATCCCCTAGAAGCAGAAAAGCAGAAAATGGATTTTGAAAGGACTCTTTTCTCTGAAGAGTTATTTACAGCATTTAAAGGGATTATGAGAAATGAAACTCTCTTTTAAAAATACGTTCAAACACTGCAGGCTTCCAGCTGCCCTTGACAAGAAACTTCATCTAAAAATAATTTTCTAAACTGTGCTTCCAAGAATCAAAGATTCGCATCTGTCAGAGCTATAAATTTTTCCTCTTTTACACTTCCCTTTTTTTTGTCTAGGAAGGCTGAGAGAGA
>WBNQ01087057.1:3537-14512 GCA_013401375.1 Spizella passerina
AAGTGCATCTTTTGTTTTGTTTGGGTTTTTGCTTTTTAATGTGTAAGAGTCTTTTGCTTTTTGGCTTTTTGTTTTTTGTAATATCCACAGTCCAGGAAAAAGATGCCTCAGTCATGTTGTTAGAAGGTAAGAGGAAAATGAATAGCAGAAACTTTGACACACTGTTGCTAATATCATGTTCCTAAGCACCTCAACCACTTTTTCATTAGAGAAGCAGGTTTGAGCTCCTAAAATCCCTTCTTTCTGGATTTCTGAAATAAGTCCATGCTGACTGTGATAACATTGCGACAGAGGCATGGCTTGGAGCATGATGGAGTGATATTATTTTTCTCCACTTCTTTCTCTATTGAGAGCTGGTGAAAAGCGAGAAACATATTTACAAGAATAGAGATTTTACTGATAATGTTGTGCAGAGACTTGAGGACAAACGGTAATAATAGAATATACTGATAGCATCTTCTTAATAACTCCCCTATATCTGCTCATACTGACCTGGCTAGTAGCTGGTAGCTAATAAAGCTGCTAATTTGCTGTGTCTGATAAATGCCCCTCTGAATGACAGGGGGAGTTCTCATGCTAATAGTTGGCTTTATAAATGCTTATTGCAGACCACTGAAAAAAAATCCCTTTGTTTTGCTGAATATTCTGATTTCAGTATATATTTACAAAATTACAGTATCATTCTTTCCCTTTTACTTTCCTAGCAGTGAATCATACAAAAATTAAGATACCTAGTACAAAGAAACCTCTTTGGAACATCTCTTTGCTCCATCTTGTTTTTCTCATATTATTTCTCTTCTTCTCTTGATTTACCTTTAGGGAGAAAATAATGCAATTGCAAATGCTGGAGACAAAATTACTCGTTAATGTAGCAATTGGTCTGGAAATATGTAGCAATTCTGTAGCATATGGCAAGTGGATGTGCACAAGCTACACCTAGTGTTATTTGCCTACTCTGGGTGGTTTTTCCCATGCCTAGTTGCCTCCTAAGCATTTGAAAGAGTCAGTCTTGGAAAAGCAATGGCTCTTCTCACCTCAATGGAATCCACCCTATAACCCCAGAGGGCTAGTAGCTGTGTAGAAGAGCATGGAAGAGTAGCATATAGCTAAAGAATACTTTGGGGAACCCTCTTTTGGATTAGAAATTTGCAATAAAATACAAGTGAGATGTTCATGTGGTTCAACACTGCACATAGAGCCATAACAAGGAAGGAGGCAGCAGTAGAAAGAAAACAATTGGCACTTGACCAAGATTCCTCCTTCAGTAACTACTATCTATATAGCAGGGACCTCTCTCCCCTCTATTAATCTTTGTTCTGACATAAGCTAACCTCATAGTGATTATTTAGAACTTAACACAATGAAGTATTTATCTTTTAAGTAAATTTCTTTTAAGTAAATTTCTTTTGTGATAAAACCATTGATGTAATAAAAATACAGAACTATGAATTAGGAGTCTGTATGTGCTACTTGAGGTCTTGTAATTATAACCAAAAAGAGTTGTTCTTGGCTTCATATGGAAATATTTTGTTTTCTATTGTGTATGGATTTATATCACCAAAAAATTAAATGAATGGGCAAGTTACAAGATTTCAATCTTGTTTTCTTAACAAAAATCTTTAAGGTAATGTGGTACTTGCAACCAAAATTTTTCATATGACTGTATATTATATAGATGTACAAAACAGGTGTCAAATATAGGAAAATATGTGTGCTATTTAAAACATATATAAAGATTTATACTTTGTTTTTACAATATAAACATGAGCATAGAAAAGCATAAAGCTGTAAATTCAGATATGGATACATTTATGCAGTGTGTATGTATAAATATAAGGATAGATACATAAATCTACATGGAAATTTCTGGAATTAACTTCTGTTTTATATATATATATGTATATATATATATGTGTGTATATATATGTATGTATGTACGTATATGACAATTCTGATATGTATTTACACAAAAGTGAGACTCATTTTTGAGTCTTTTGAAATGCAAAAATATCTTTGAAATGCAGTACTGTTCTTGAACCACTTAAGAAAGATGTACTTTCGAAAAGATGGCTTGAGAGTGTATAACAATCTATATTGATGCATGAGGAGCAACAACGTAGCTATTAATTGTCTAGGTAATAATTCTTTAATGTATTTGTAGTTTTGCCATGGTTTTATTTACTTGACTTCCCTGTAGTAAAGTCCTCTCAAAAGGTTTCTAACNTGAGATGTTCATGTGGTTCAACACTGCACATAGAGCCATAACAAGGAAGGAGGCAGCAGTAGAAAGAAAACAATTGGCACTTGACCAAGATTCCTCCTTCAGTAACTACTATCTATATAGCAGGGACCTCTCTCCCCTCTATTAATCTTTGTTCTGACATAAGCTAACCTCATAGTGATTATTTAGAACTTAACACAATGAAGTATTTATCTTTTAAGTAAATTTCTTTTAAGTAAATTTCTTTTGTGATAAAACCATTGATGTAATAAAAATACAGAACTATGAATTAGGAGTCTGTATGTGCTACTTGAGGTCTTGTAATTATAACCAAAAAGAGTTGTTCTTGGCTTCATATGGAAATATTTTGTTTTCTATTGTGTATGGATTTATATCACCAAAAAATTAAATGAATGGGCAAGTTACAAGATTTCAATCTTGTTTTCTTAACAAAAATCTTTAAGGTAATGTGGTACTTGCAACCAAAATTTTTCATATGACTGTATATTATATAGATGTACAAAACAGGTGTCAAATATAGGAAAATATGTGTGCTATTTAAAACATATATAAAGATTTATACTTTGTTTTTACAATATAAACATGAGCATAGAAAAGCATAAAGCTGTAAATTCAGATATGGATACATTTATGCAGTGTGTATGTATAAATATAAGGATAGATACATAAATCTACATGGAAATTTCTGGAATTAACTTCTGTTTTATATATATATATGTATATATATATATGTGTGTATATATATGTATGTATGTACGTATATGACAATTCTGATATGTATTTACACAAAAGTGAGACTCATTTTTGAGTCTTTTGAAATGCAAAAATATCTTTGAAATGCAGTACTGTTCTTGAACCACTTAAGAAAGATGTACTTTCGAAAAGATGGCTTGAGAGTGTATAACAATCTATATTGATGCATGAGGAGCAACAACGTAGCTATTAATTGTCTAGGTAATAATTCTTTAATGTATTTGTAGTTTTGCCATGGTTTTATTTACTTGACTTCCCTGTAGTAAAGTCCTCTCAAAAGGTTTCTAACTGCTTTAGCAATCAGTTTTACAAGTGGTCTGGATAATTCACCTACAGTGTTAATTCTATTTAGATTCCACTAATGCTACTGAAAGTTATCTAGCTTTATTTGACCTTATGTTCACTTAATTGAAAATGCTATTGACACAGCAAAAATCACACAAGTGTAATTATATCTTTCTCAAAATTGGCGTTATGTAGGGTAATATTTTTTCAGCCAGCTCTCTGATACTCAGAGTTTGTGCCTTGGCTTTATATCAGTAAAGTACTAAGGGTATCCAGCCTGATCAGAAAGAACAAAATTATTTTTCTAGAGAATTTCAGAGACAAACTGGCATCTAATAGATTAATAGAAGCCTAGGTATAGGCTAGGCAGGAATCTAGAATTTTATTATCCAGAGTTTTCCCATAAATTAACACACTTGCCAGCACAGATTCTTTGTTCATAAATTTAAATTGAGGTGAATTTGTGCATGAACCTCACTTCCCTATTTTAATTTGAGCTTTTAAAAGGAAAGCCTTACAAATACCAGTAGTGGAAACATGGCATACACACTCTCCATTCTCTCTGTAAGAGCTGCCCACAAGAGAAGAGCCTTGAATGTTATAGAGAATATAGCTGTATATAAGATTAAAATTTGGTTGTTTTATCCTGCAGTATTCTGCATTTCATGTTGGATTTCATATAGTTGCCAGCCATGTTGAGTTCTATCAAACACAGTTAATGGATTCTGTTTGATAGAGCTACAGCACAGTATGGCCTTACTCCTGGCAGTTCTTTACACTGACATGACATTTTTCGAGTTTTCCCTCAAAGTTATTCTACCAGCTCCCCTTGGCTCTGGACTTTGATCAAGCTGAGCAGGTGAGCCTTTGGACAGGTTGCTGTCAAAATAGTGTAGTCATTTTCCACCTTTACCTAGGAAATGCTCTAAGTAGATTGTCAGCTCTTGCTGCTCCTATTTTCCCCCTCTGTCTCTCACTTGCTCAGTGGGATTTGGTCACTCTACCCAGGTTACCAGTCACAGGCCACAGACACACAAACTGGGATATGTAGTTGTAAACTGGGATACTGACTAGCACTGATCTATGCCTCTGCAGTTCATCGGGCTGAGGAAGGCATATGGCTATCAATTTTTAAAAAATAAAGTCATAAAACCACAAGAATCCACAAATCATAGCTTGATTCCAGACTTGGTGAGTAGAAGGAAAACTGTATTATTTTAAACTAGGTCATCAAGACCACATACAAACATTGATCAAAGTACTCTACTGCTAAATAGTTATTTTCTTAAATGCTATCTTATTCTAACAATCTGAGTCTTTGTCAAGGGTAGGAAAAGGATTGTGAGAAAAATAAGAAGAATTATTTTGATTCTTGAAAAAAATGAGGAAGAAAATAATATACCATTAAGATATTGGGTGCATCTCTTCTTTTTTTATTGTTTGTTTGGTTGCTTTTTCCTTGATGTCAAGACACAGATCTGTTGTTTTGACATAAAAGAGAAGCATTTTCTTCCTTTCTTATCCAAGAGTTGTCAAATAAATCTCTGTCAGGTGAATCTAATGTTTGCAGAAAAGCAGTTCCTGTAAGAAGCATCCAATTAGCCTACTTATGTCACTTAGTACTCTGTGCTTTAGTGTTCTCTGACTATAGATTAGTTTCTGTGCTCTAATTCCTGCCATTAATATTCACCCACCATAATCTTGCTTTGCTATGCATTATTTATCAAGTTTAAAAAGTGTTATAGCAAGTTTAACTAGGTAACAGGCAAAAACTGTTGTCCAAAAAGTGTTTTTAACCTGAACAGTTCACACACTGAAGATGTGAAACATGGTTTTTAAAATGAGACAACTTTACAGATAGTGGGGACGTGTTCTTTGTTCAGTTTTTTCTTCTCTCTTTACAACCATCTGTTTCTTCAAATGCTAAGAATGAGACTAAATTTCTATATAACTTAATTTTAAAAATATTTAAAAGTTGGAAATTTGAAAAAAACCCTGCAAGTATACCAAAGGGAATCTTTCCTACCAGAGGGGGACTCAAGCTACAAACTATAAAAGGGGTTTCCAAAGTCTGTTGGGCAGAAGTGCTCTTGTAGATGCTTTTCAAGAACTATTGTTTGCAGCGTAGAAAACTGGCTGGATGGCCATGGCCAGAGGGGCTGGTGACCAGTGGGGTTCTGGCAGGCTCGGTGTTGAGCCCAGCCCTGTTTAACAGCTTTGACAGGATTCTGGGTGAGATGGTCAAGGGCACACCCAGTCAGTTTGCAGATGACACCAAGCTGGGTGACAGAGCTGATCTGCTTTAGGCCAGGAAGGCTCTGCAGAGGGATCTGGGCAGGCTGGATCCATGGGCCAAGGCCAATTTTATGAGGTTCAACAAAGCCAAGTGCTGGGTCCTGCACTTTGGTCACAACAAACCCAGGCAGCACCGCAGGCTGGGGGAAGAGTGTCAGGAAAGCTGCCCAGCAGAAAAGGACCTGGAGGTGCTGGTGACAGCAGCTGAACATGAGCCAGATGTGCCCAGGTGGCCAAGCAGGCCAATGGCACCCTGGCCTGTGTCAGCAATAGCGGGGCCAGCAGGGCCAGGGCAGGGATTGTCCCCTGTGCTCAGCACAGGTGAGGCCACACCTCAAATCCTGTGTCAAGTTCTGAGCCCCGTCGCTTCAAGAAATACATTGAGGTGCTGCAACATGTCCAGAGAAGCTGGTGCAGGCTCTGGAACAGAAGTCCTGTGAGGAATGGCTAGGAAGCCATTTACACTGGAGAAAAGGAGGTTTAGTAGTGATTTTATCTCTCTCTAAAATTACTTGAATGGAGGTTGTAGCAAGGTGTGGGTCCGTCCCTTTTCTCAGTTAACAAGCAATAGGACAAGAGGAAATGGCCTCATGTTGTACTGGGGAAGGTTTACATTGATTGCTGGGAAAAAATTCTTAATGGAAAAGGCTGTCAGGCACAGGCTACTCAAGGAACTGGTGGAGTCAGCAGCCCAGAATTTATTTAAAAGCCAGGTAGACATGATTTGGTAGTGGATTTGGCAGGGTTGATGGTTAAACTTGATGATCTTAAGGAACTTTTACAAATCTATTAGTTAGTCTATGACATTCGCTAAATAGTTTTGATTAATGAAATTATTTTCATAACAAAAAGAAATCTTGGAAGTTTGATTTTCAAGAAGGATATTTGGATTGGGTAAAAGAACAGAATATGCAAAATGCCAGTGGGGATTACAAGCTTTGGCAACAGCATTGGATTAGGGAGACAATCCCTAAAAAATATGTTGAGAGTGTTTTGGTGCATGTTTGATCAGAGTCCTCAAATAACGATAATCATGAAAGACAAGGAAACAAGGACTTACACTCCTATGAATATAATGCAACTCTCCTGTGGAAAGGGGGACAGCTGCCTTCTGAGAACAGGTTAGAAATCTGGGCCAGTCAGTTAAGTGACAGTTTGAGATAAATACATTGCTGTTTTCAGGAATTTAAAATTTTTCATGAGTTCCTTCATGAATTTTTAAATTTTAAAAGTTACATATTTGAATATTCAACTAAAAGTAAGCAAGACTGCCACTGTTGCATCAGGTATCCATTAAATATCAAGTGAAGAGCAAGCTAGCTTTGTAAACATGTCAAAATTGTTATGTGGAAGAATAATTTGACTAAATACTTATTCATATTTAAGTGAGTGACATGGTTCTACATATGAATAAGTAGAGAAAAATCTAATTTCAGGCAGAAGAATATTAAATGTTTACAGCAGTTACAGCTGTAGTACCCATCAGTACCTGAGTTTTTTCATAAATTACATGGCTGGTGATTCTGTTGATCAGGGACACTACTGAAGGTTTAACCTCATCACATATAGTCTAAAAGTTCACATTTCCACCAAAAATGAAGGGATCTGAGCTGAAGATACTGTGGGTAGCTGGACCCACAGTAGTACTCCTTTTATTGTATTTACTTTGACTGGAAAAAAAGATTGTAGTTCAGAATATCTGACAATTGAGGAAAAATATATGATTTAGAGAAAGTGAATAAAGTTTTCTGTCATTAGTTAAGCTTTAAACTCATATAGGAATATCTTGGAGCTGATGTAATGCATGAGTTGAGGGAAATTCTAAATTGCTGGAGGATATTGTCATAGACTTATTCACATTTGTGGTTAGGAATGCATCTAATGTTGACTTTGTAAAGCCGGTTGGTTTCTCTGAGTCACTTTTAAGACACTTTGTATTCATATGACAGTGAATTTGATTTTTACTGATTCCTCTATTTTCTTCAGCAAATAAATTATTTATTACAGATTATGTAATATATTCCCCTAAAACATCAGTTTAAAATTATAAAATTAGAAACATTGAATTTCTATACATGTGGTAGTCAAGTACTCTCCAAATGAAGTAAAACACAAACTTCTTATACAGTCGCATCATTAAACCAGTTAAGGAATTAAAAGATTTGTGTTACTTCGTTTATGAAGATACAAACATGTTTTGTGCAGAAACATTCCTTATTCTTTTTCCTACTTCCCCATGAAACATCTGCTTTAATGTCATATTTATGCTTCAGTTGATCAAATTCAAAGTTTTTAAAGATTTAGGTTTATAATCACGGAGCACAAATGAAAGCAAATCAGTGATGCCTAGAAAAGCAAGGCTTTATGCTTCCCCTGTGACCTGCAGTGCATCCTGTGAATCATTCATTTTCTAAGTATTAACCTAAAATTATTTTTTTATAAAATATATCCTCTTAGTTCCTTTTTATCTGTTTTGAACTAAAACATCAAAAACACACTTTGTTTTCTCTGCAACACAGCCATAACTAATGCTAATACTAGAACTAAAATGGGAGGAGATTATCTGTGCCTGGACTGGATATATTTTATTTTTGTGGTATATCTATAACTCTTACCATAAACCCCAAGTCTGTACTAGTAGGTGACTGTAATTCATATGTGGGATTATAAGGGACCAAACTTTGCTTTTTTTTGTCAGCTCCATGAGATTCTTACAGCAGATGATTCTGTCTCTGTTCATAACTGGCAGCCTTGTGACCCTGAGATTCTAAGCTTATTTTCATGGGACATCTAGATCACCCTGCAGTCCCAGTGATAAGGATGTCTTATCTGGTACAGCAATGGAGAGAATCCTTTGCTTCTCCAAGTATTACATCTTCTTGTGCAATGCTCAGCAGTGCTCTGGATGCAGAGGGGTTAAGCAGCACAGGAAGATGGTAAGTGATGGTTTCAATGCTGTTTCCAATTAGGTTTGATAAAGAATTGTATACAAAGGCAACAGTCAAAGGCAATGGGGAGCTGCTTTAGAGGAGAAGAACAGATGCTGAAGTCAGGTTTATGTTCCAGGTGACTGGTATAATAATCTTCAAGAAATAATGCAAGAGACAGCAGAGCATTCTAAACAATGTTCTCTGCATAATTTTTCTGTGCTTTTTTATGCGTGGGCTTCATCATTCTGTGGAACATCTGGCATGCTGCAGTTCTGAATGTACCTGTACCCATCCTGGGAGAGAAGTGTGGTTGAACTGAGACACTTACCATTAGCATTTGATGTATACTGAAATAAGGTATGCACTTCTTACCCTATTAGTGCTTTTCTATTTGGATAGAACTTGGAAATTACTTGAAAATCCAAGGAAATATTTTTAAAGATATTTTGCATCTTGTATTTTTCTCCTTCTAGTTTCTCTCCTTCTAAATTCCCCCCAAAAAGCATGAAGCAAATTAAACCAAAGTGATTTTATATATGTTTCCCAAAACTTACAAGAACTACTGGTTGAGAGCTTATGTCCTCCTGCCCTTAGTTTTTAGGATCTCTATTGCCTACTCCTGGTGTGCTGAAAGGTCTTCCTGCCATGTGCCTTTGCTGTGCTAAAAACCATCAAATAGGGCAGGACGGGACAGATAGAACAGGATAGTGGGGGTGGTTTAATTAGCAATGAGCTACAGGTTTTTTATTGGACAGTTATGCCTTTTTGCTACGTTTTTTGATTGTTTCCTCATGACATGTCCTCCAAATGAAGTGTTCAGCATCTTCTGAGCAATCTAGTGTTTATTTTTGCTGTTGCAACACTAGGTCTCCGGTATTGCTGCACTTTGGGATACATCCTAAGAGAACATGACTGCAGCCTACAGCCTCTGCAGTCACTCTGAAACTTCCAAACTTCCTCTTCCTTCCAAGGTTGGTCTCTTCCAAGGACCATCCCATTAGTCATTTTTTCCATGAAAGCCCTCACACCATTTCCAATGGGGTAAAGAAACAATTTGAATTTAGAGACTGCAAATACACCGCTTGAGAAGATGCATTTGACAGCATAATACACTCTGGCATTAGCCCTCTGTACTAAAGCCCTGCTGGGGAATTTCACATCAGTTCTGACAGTATTTTGGGCAATTTATTTACCATTGGAGAAAAGAATGATGATATAAACTATTTCCTTTGGGAACACTTTTTTTTATGCTTTAGAGTCCTTTTTTTTCTGAGCCCATGAGATAAACAGATGGGTAGACAGCTGCCGTGCCACATTGCTGAGGTGACCAGCAGCAAAAATTCAGGATAACAAAATGTTCTCTGGTGAAGGTCTGCACAGAGCTCACTTCAGAACTGCAAAGCAATATGAAGTCTTCCCAAGCAGTTCAGAAGCACTCACCTCTCAGTGTATGAAAGATCACTCAATCTGATGGCAAAATGCCAAAACATTTGGTGCAGACAGTGCAGTAGATATGTGGTTTAATTTTCAAGATAGTAGCGCTGTCACACTACTTAGCAATATCTAGTCCAGTTCTAACAACCTGAGCTACTTTTAACAGAGGAAAAAGAAGACATTAAAACTTCTGCAACATAAATAGTACTGTGAGTCCTCCTTGTTTAGTATGGCAGCAGGCAGTCTTCCAGGACAACAGAGTAAAGAAAAATAAGGAATTTATTCATTACTTCCCATCAGCAAGCAGAGGTTTAGCCATTTCCTGTAAAGCAGGGCTTCAAAAATAGTTAACAGATACTTCGGAAGACACATACCATAACCATGTCCCCCACTTCCCCCTTCTTTCCCTGAGTTTTTTACTTTGGAGCATGATGTCATATGGTATGGAATATCCCTTTGGCCAGTATGAGTCAGCTGTCTCCTCCCAGCTTCTTGTAAGCCTCAGCTCTGCTTTTTGAGGGAGACAGAGTCAGGGGGGAGAAAACCTCAGTGCTGTGTAAGCACTGTCCAGCAACTGCCAAAACATTGGTGTATTGGTGTGTTATCCACATGGTCGTGGGTGTTTTTTTCCCACTTTAAGAATACACAAAGTTGTGGCAGCATGAAGTAATGCTGTTGATATAGCTTGGTGTCATGCTCAGGCTTGCTGAAGGTGTGCTCAATTCCACTGTCCATGTCTCCAACAAAGACATTAAATGAGGCCAGTTCCAACACCTACCTCTGAGCAACAACACTTGTCACTGCTCACCCTTGGGCATCGTGCTGCCCAACTCCACTCTGAATGCAACCATCCAGACAGTTCTCTTTCCACAGCATGGTCTGTCCATCAAATCTCTAACTTTCTAGTTTAGAGGCAAGGATGTAATGTGGGACAGTGTAAAATGCTTTGCACAAGTAAAGGTAGATGTCAGTCACTCTTCCCCAGCCACTACCTCTATATCCATCGTAGAAGACCACTAAATTTTTCAGGCACAAT
>WBNQ01087062.1:0-17352 GCA_013401375.1 Spizella passerina
TTAAGATGTGCCAAATATTTTCTATAGTATAGCTCACATAGGAGCTTCTGAAAACTCCTTTGAAGTTAGAATTACATGATCAGAAAATTCCCTACAGTATTTAATAATGCAGTACAACTTTTAAGACAGGTAAGGCATAATTTAAGAAATATGGTTCTGTAAGGAGTTTATTTTTGTAGATCTTGATTCTAGCAGATCAATCAGTTCAAGGTGGGAAGTACCTCAAGGATTCAAACAAATATATAAATGAATAAAATCTGAGATTACAGTTTGTAATGGGCCAGCAATATGTGAAATAAATAAATGATGTAATAGGAAAGAAATTAATTCCATCAGAAACAGAAGTGTTATTTATCACGTCAAAATAGTACAACAAACTTCTCTTTCTTCCTACCAGGGAGCAAACATACTTAAAAGTGCAGTATCCTGATAAAGAGGATACAAGTACACTCCTTCCTATCACTGCAGCACATTTTTTAAACATGATAGAAGTTATTTATGACACAGCCATGCACTTAGGTATTCAACACAAACCCCAGGGATCAGCCTTGCAGCTTACAAGACTGTTAACAAGTCACACATGACTCTCAGGACTTCTGCTTTCTATGTCCCATTGTATAAGAGGAAGACATTGCAAGATGCCTCATTTGTATTGCACGTATCCAAAAGGCCAGGATTGTTTTAGAGGTCCCTGTTACAATGGGAAGGAAATTTAAAATTTCACTGCAGTTATTGTGACCATAGCACTAGTTTTGCCCATGGTCTGTACAATTCCAATTTGAATTTACACATTACATATTTTATTGCCTTTGGTTCCCGACTAGGGAACCTTTAAGTCTCACAGCCAGACTTTGCCTGCTTTACAAAAAAACTTGTAAATCAGTCAACTCATCTCAACAGTATCCACTGTGCTTCTTCTTCATTCTCACTTCAATTAATCTTTTTTATTTTATCTCTTAATTTATGATTACTGCTTTCTTTAAAAGAATCAGTAACAGTAAACCCAAATAACCTGAGTTTCTTTTGTATGTAACACATCATCACATAAAATAATGTATCAACTCTCCCTCATATTTCATCTTCAGATGGAGGACCCGTGTGAACAACCTCCAAAAAAACCCCGACCAAGCAGCGCCCTCCCTCCACCAAATGCCATCCTGGTGAAGCTGCCACACACAATTTCTCCAAGTGTCCCTCCACGGGGATGCCAAGGAAATAACTCTGCAGAATTTTCATCTGACCCCATTTACACACACATGTCAGAGTGCCAGAAGCTGCACACCTGTGTGAAAGCTGCAGTACTGACAGCCTCCAGGAAAAACATTAAAGGCCAGCAACCAAGAAAGCCTGGCAAATAAAGCAAGTTATAACCATCTCTTAACAGAATGAATTGCTGTTCCTCTGGTCTTTGCACATTTCTGTTACATGAAAATTTTTCATCCACTTTTCTGAAACAAAACTTTGGTGCAATATCAGGTTGAAGTGAAAGTGTCCAGACATTATCGCCAAAATCAAATTTAAAATTTTTGTTTTCTTTTCATGGTACTTGTCCTATTCATCTATTATCCAGATGAAGCAATGCACACCTACAGCATCTTACAGGTCTATGGAAAATGCAGCAGCTGCTCAGGCAACTCATAAAAATCACAGTATTAGAAGTCCAACAGCCCCAACACCTTAAAAATAAAACTGCATCTTTTGTTTTCATCTGGTTTGCTTTCCCCTCCAAGATGTCTGTTATCTAAACAAAGTCAGGTTTCCAGCAGCAACAAACATTTGACTCACTAAAACCCAATCTCTAAAGAAAACTATTAGAACTTCAAATCATATTAATGCAAATACTATAATGCCCCAAATCACAAAAGCCACTTGTTTTGGCATGAGCAGCCTAGTTAGAACACTTTGGTTGATCAGTTCAGAATTTAATCACTGGGTACAGGCTGCTGTATTTATTAAAAACTGGACTGCTAGCAACTCACAGGCTACAGCTACATGCATGCAAGAATGAAAAAAAAAAATTAATGGAATGAAATAGAGATTAAGTAAATGATTTTTATGCACCTGGCGATAAGCAAACATCTTTATTACAAAACAAAGACAAGCCATGAAAAATTACAAAATTATCTTTTAATCACCAGTGAGCTTTCTACAGCCTCCTATTTGAACAGGATAATAGGTATTATGTAGATCCCTAAGCAACTGCCTCATGGGGAAGTTACATCACCAGTATGGGAAAAAATCACCCCCTCCTCCCTAGAAGGGAGCTTGGCGCCTTCAGACAGACTCAAATTTAAAATCCTACAGCTTCACCCAGCTGATCCCATCCACTGGAACACATCTACAAGTGCCCAGGGATGGCAGGAACCACAGGAGAGAAATATGCCCTTTCAGCATTTCATGCACTGATGAGCCTTGTAACAGATAAACATACCCTGCAGCAGCTAAACTGACATGTTATAACAAAGAGGAAATACAAGACTTAAAAATTTCATCAGATTACTATTTATTCCCCTTTTCAGAGGCAGAGTACACTGTGAATAAATCAACACTCAAATGTATCAGACTGCATTAACTAAAACCCAAGCTTGGCAGAACAAATTTTATCAAAACTAAAATATTTCAAAATGTAAAAGCCACAGACTTTGCATATTTATTCCCAGACGGGCAATTCAAAAATACTTCATATGACAAAAAATCAGGGTTCAAGTGTGAGACCATTTTGAAGAAGGCAACATTTCATCTTCTTCCAACACTATTAGCACCAGGTCGTGCTGTTTTCTCCCATCAGTGCACAGTGCAAGCACCACCACTGCCCACAGACCACCAGAGCTGCAAGCGGATTGTAAGATACCTGTGGCACTGGAAGCACCCAGTGAAAAGGAACCATCACCTGTTCCTAGCATAGTGTGTAATCTTACAGCTTGATGGGTTTGCAAAGGAATCATCACCTCTTCCTAGCACAATGTGCAATCATACAGCTTGATGGGTTTTCAAGAACAAATTTATTTACTTGCTTACTTGACAGAAAGCAAACCTTTCTGGCTCTTCCTTGAACCACAGCACTACAGACTAAGCCTGCTAACAACTCCTACACTGATCCAGAGATACAAAAATCATCTAAACATGCACAATGCTCAGGAATGGTTAAGGATGAAGTGCCTGAACACTCCAGCACTGCTGTAGCCAGCAGGGAGGGGGAGGCTGCCCAGCACACACCTGCTCAGCCCTGCTCACCCCCCTGCACCCGCAGCTGCCCAGGGCAGGAGAGCAGGCAGGCAGCTGTGCCCACGCACCTACCTGGCACTGCCACACCTGAGCAGCACCTGAGGAGCGCTGCCAGGGCCCCCCGTGCCACAGCTGCTCACCAGGAGAGAGATCAAAGTCTCCAGGGGCAGGGAGCACAGGCAGACACCTGCTCCAGGAACAGCACGGAGGACACGAGCCCCCCGCCACGGGTGGAGGAAGCCTCCGTGTGTTACCCAAGGTAAAGAAACGTTAAGAAAGAGATTTGATTGAAATATTACTGTAAACAGAAGGGAAAACTAAGCTTAACACACGCTCTTGTGAGCAAAAACCCAAGGGTAAAAATGCCCTGCACTTAGCACTTTCACTAAATGACTGTGTAATTTAATTTCCCAGAAACCCATTAGCTTTCACAAAAGGAAAATTAAGAGCAGATGAGAGCAATTCTTTGGTGTGAGTGGAATTTATTTAATGTAATACCTGGGGAAAAAAAAGAGATAAATCTGAAACTGTATGAACAGATAGAAAACACTGCAACCCTAGAAAGCTTCAGCCCACAGAGCAGCGGCTGTGTGCTGGCAGTAACCAGGGTGCCAGCCCCGGTCTGAGAGCTGCCTCTGCCCAACACACCACGCCAGAGCTGGGACACAGCCAGACACAGCACAAACAGCCCAGAACAAAAGGACTGCCTGCATTCAAAACAGAAACAAACAAACAAACAAAAAGGAACCTCCATTTACTTATGGTGGTTTTATATATTCATATGTGAAGTAAATTATTCAAATAATTATCTGGAAGAGAGGAAGAAATAAATGAAGTTTAACTTAAAATCTTACTCTTGGTTTGAAACTTCACTATAAAACCCAAAATACTATGGGGAAGTCACAATAGGCTTTCACAGCCAATCTATATCATATAAAACCAGCATCAATTCAACAGAGTGACATACCCCAAAAGGAAAAGAAACAATCTTAGGAGGGAGCTTAAACGGAAATCTTTCATTTGCCAGATTCATTAGGTACAATGATTTGAAAAATGCTAATTATTAAAAGAACATAAGCCCATCAGAAGCAAGAAGATGAGAAGCATTACTGGGGGAAGCAACAGCAAGACTTACTTTGGGAAAAGTAGCTATGATGTATTACATCATGGGTGAGGTGAACCAGCATCTTGGGATTTTTAGCTTTAATAACCAAAACAATAAGTGATTCAATAATACCCAAACATAATACTGTGCAACTGCACAATACAGTCATGTAAAGTGAATGTTAAGGAACTTTTTCAGCATGGGAAGCTTACAGTCTATGCCTTGTGGTGGACTCAGTACCAACACCTCTAAGTATTTATTGGAACTGTGGATGATCTTACACTCATGGGTTTTTTACTAGGGAAAGCTTTTCTGAACTCACTAATATTTGACAGATAACTATGCAGAATGTCAAACTTATCAGGTATCCTTTAACAATTTTCTCTCAACTTACTGCCCTGTAAAATGAGATGGACTAAAGACTTGTCATAATCTTTGTTATGTCACTGTTTTGTCATTTTCTTCTTTTAACATTTTCCTCTTTCTTCCTAATGAATTCTCCAAAGGATAGAAAATACTCTGTCCCCACCATTCTCCAAGTTAATAACAATGTAACTGCATATAAATTATTTTAGATCAATCTTGCTATTACTCATATCTCTGGAGATAATTTCCATTGTGATGCCTGGGTTTTTTTCCTGTGTTGAAATATTAATGACTACAGAAAGCAATTCAAGGAAATCTAACTATTATTTTGGACAAATAGAGAGTCTGCCAACTCCCTGCTTGCATCTGCCCTCTCCCTTCCTAAAAGGTAATTAAGACAAGATTCCTAGCAAAAATTATAATGGCATCATTCTTAATGTGTGCCATTTTAATAACTATTTACCCTTGCTGGTTTGCTACTATTGCCTTCACCATTATAAAGTCATTTGATAACAAGATGTCTCTCTTCAATTTCAAAATTCTTTTATTGAAGGGTTACTGAGGAAGAGAACTAGCAATTTCCCTGAAGATTACTTAGATTCTTAACTGAGTACCAATTCAGATGTACATCTTCTTTTAATTCTATTTTAAAGTTCAAAAGCCTCTCCTTTTACTGAGAATAACCTTTCACAAATTATGGTTTTAAAGGTTTACATCAGCTGTTCAAGAACTGTATCAGTACTTCAAGGTTTACAGAGGCTTCAGCTATTTTCCATGTTGCTTCACAAAATGTCCCTCCAATGCTCAACTTTAAAAAAACCCACTACTCTATCCAAGCCAACTAGAGGGCTTACATTACAAGCCAAATAATAAATTTTACAATAAAAATCAAGGCAGTAATTTCAGTTTGAAAGATACACTGGCAGAAGCCCAGGCATTCTTAGAAACCTGCACAACCAAGTCAATTAAATGAATAGTAACTCTAAAACCAGGAGGCATCCCAATCCAGATATTGATCTCTCATTCATATTATTAATACACAAAATCCACTGTGAGTTTCACAGTAACCCAAAGACTAGCTTTGAAAATTCTTAAAATTTGGCTTCCACCTATGAAGCACCTCTCTGCTCCTGCCACCCTTCACCCAATAGTTTCTACCCTTGCTACACTGGAACAGGACTGTTAAACAGTAACATAAGGTAAAATCCATGGTGTATGTAGAAGTAATTTACTCAGAAATCCTGTTTTGTGATGCCTGATGACAAACCACACAAGTGGCCCAAGTGCATCAAGTACAGCCAAGATGTCACACTGCAAAAACCACAACATGTATTGCTGTACTTTCCTTTGCCAGTACTACCTTTGCTTCTTTCACCTATTTATTTTAAACATGGGAAGAATCAGACTTACCCTTTACATTCACATTATCAACAGTAAAAGAAGCTATATTTTTATTAAAAATCAGAATAATTTATAGCTCTAATTACTGTAACCAGTTTCTACTCCCACCTTGTTGTGTCTTGACTTCTCTGCATGGTCAGTCCTTCCATCTCTTAATGCTGGCCATAGGAATGCACCACTGCATTACCCAGCAGCAAGTTGTTAGAGGAAAAGCAAAGGCACCAGGATGCTAACAGAGGTGAGAGTCACAAAATCACCAGATGGTATGAACTAAACTAGTAACTGCAACCTGCAGCTGATCTATTGGAGTCAGTGAGTAAATGAGGCAGCCAATCTAAAATCCTCTGATTTCATACATTCAGAATCTCTGATTTCATTGACAGGTCTTCAAACCCTGCTGCTAGCTTAGAAACACCTAGATGCAAACAGAAACACCTAAAATGTAACCCAATTAAACTTTAAAGGAACTTGTTAAAGAAATAATGAGAAAACAAGGAAATAGATTAGAAAGAACACTTGGAAGAATAAACTCTATTCCCACTTCAAGGGAATTTCAACATGGCAAGCTGACATTCAACCACTGTTTTTTCACTCACTATTGACTAATTTTTTAAATGACTTTATGTCATATACAACCTTGTGGAACTGTGCAGTACACAGATGACAAACGTGGAGCACAAAAGTTTGGCTGTTACCCTTTCTACCTCTTGTGGAACGACAGGCACACAAAAGAAAGTAATTCACCCACTTCAAATTTTCAAGACAGACCAACAAAAACCCCTTTAAGCTATATTCAAGAATAATCTGCTTTCTTTCTTCCCAGTAAGTAGTAGTAAAAGAGCTGAGGAGAATAAAGTCCAGGGAACAGTACAACAGACGATACAATACCACATGCTTGAAGGGTCCTAGCAAAAACTGACCTCTCCTTGCAAGTGCAGAGTACTAAAAGGCAGCATAATTACAGAGAAAAGAATCTCATATCCTTGTGAATAGTTTTCTAGAATGTAATTAAAAGAGAAGTGTTGAATAAGCAAAGATTATCAAGTCTAAATGGAGCTACAATACCACCAATATATCTTTGCCTGATTTTCTACATATCTCTATGGATACCAACAGACTATGCTGGTCCCAAGAGGATTCAGTGGTTTTACTCAAAATATAAGTAACTGCCCTTCTTTTTTTATACTACCAAATCAACACGATAATTCTGGAATTCATTAGTGAAGAACACTAACCAATCCAGCATAATAGCTTTACTTCCTCTGCAAAACACTTCAAAAAATATCTAAATGAATATGGAAATGCATCTTTCTGTGGTAAATTGTTCATTATTGAATCATTATCAACTCTTGTTAGACAAAATTTCTCTCTTTTGCAATGTACAAGATCATTAAAATGTTTGAGAGCTCCATCATGAAAGACAGTGGCACTTTATAATCCACTATCTCTTCAGGCAAATATGCTTACGGCTGAACATAATACACAAAACAACAACATCCCCTTGACACACAATTCTTTCTTTTAATGGTACTCTTAAGTGTTGACAGCAATGGTGAAATATGTTGTCGCTCTCTCTTCTTCCTTTTTAATAGTTTTTAACTGTTTCAGAAATGTATTTCAGTTGTGATAAAATTTTGGGAAGGGAGGTATTTCTTAGATCTTGGTTGTGGAACCCCAGATGCTCAATCACTGCTCTAAGCTAGTGAGATATTTCCTGTAAGCTCATCAAGTTCCTGTTCTTAGCCTCCCTCCATCTCCTCTTGAACTCCAAAGATCACAAAATAATGAACCAATGCCTTAAATATCATATGTCTACATTAGCTAATAAAATAAATGTGCTCATTCTGTTCATGGGAACATGTCCACAATTTAATGTTAAGAAAACTGTATGACATATTTTTGTCTAAAAAAACTTTACAAGAATTATCATTTTTCTTTACAATAATTGATAAAGAAACTATGAACACAGATAATAGTACCACACAGAGAAGTAGTACTCTATGTTTCCATGTAGCTTTTATCATGCCTCTCTCCAAACTTTCACCATCAATTAAAATAAAACGCAAAAACGAATGATGTGAAGGTGTAATAAACAAAGCTGCACTCAATACAGTAACATAATTTTTTGTTATGACAAGCCAAATACCACAAGTGAAATACTTTTAAAGGTATACTTTTAGAATTTTGATTTGAACATATCTTAAAGATACATACAGAAAGCTTTCTATAATTCTTGGCTGCATATACAAGGAAATTAAGTACTTTTACTCCAAGAAAATAAAATCCCTAAGAACTCTTAGCCACAAAGCTTTACAAAACTATTTCAGTTCTCAGCAGCTTTGGGTGACTGACACATACATATCTTGCTATTTGTTAATCCTCTCCACAAAACCATCTAAATGGAGGCTTCTTCTCAAATCTGTATTAATGATGTAATTCTATTATGTCTAATAGAATCATCTGTTCAATAAAAATGAAAAGCCAAGAAGAAATAGTTGCACCATTTTTTTTAATATATTTAAAGGCATATATTGTTTAGAAATTTAATGGCTTAAATTAATAACATGAAAAATTAATTTGCCTTTGGTAACACAAATTAAAAAAGAAATCAAACTTTGCTATATATATTTTTGTAAAATAAAATCAGTATCAGCTACAATGCCTAGAGACATTCCACACATGCTACTGATCAAAATACTGGAGAAGCAATTGAAGTAACTTGTCTTTTTTACTTTCTGCTAAAAGAGAAAGAAGACAACACGTTTGAAAGAGTATTCAGGGAAAATCTACCTTGCCTTATCTTGATAACTGCTACATTTTAGCTTTGCTGTCTTCAGATAGAAGTGTCATTGACCAATTGACAAGTCCNATGCTTACGGCTGAACATAATACACAAAACAACAACATCCCCTTGACACACAATTCTTTCTTTTAATGGTACTCTTAAGTGTTGACAGCAATGGTGAAATATGTTGTCGCTCTCTCTTCTTCCTTTTTAATAGTTTTTAACTGTTTCAGAAATGTATTTCAGTTGTGATAAAATTTTGGGAAGGGAGGTATTTCTTAGATCTTGGTTGTGGAACCCCAGATGCTCAATCACTGCTCTAAGCTAGTGAGATATTTCCTGTAAGCTCATCAAGTTCCTGTTCTTAGCCTCCCTCCATCTCCTCTTGAACTCCAAAGATCACAAAATAATGAACCAATGCCTTAAATATCATATGTCTACATTAGCTAATAAAATAAATGTGCTCATTCTGTTCATGGGAACATGTCCACAATTTAATGTTAAGAAAACTGTATGACATATTTTTGTCTAAAAAAACTTTACAAGAATTATCATTTTTCTTTACAATAATTGATAAAGAAACTATGAACACAGATAATAGTACCACACAGAGAAGTAGTACTCTATGTTTCCATGTAGCTTTTATCATGCCTCTCTCCAAACTTTCACCATCAATTAAAATAAAATGCAAAAACGAATGATGTGAAGGTGTAATAAACAAAGCTGCACTCAATACAGTAACATAATTTTTTGTTATGACAAGCCAAATACCACAAGTGAAATACTTTTAAAGGTATACTTTTAGAATTTTGATTTGAACATATCTTAAAGATACATACAGAAAGCTTTCTATAATTCTTGGCTGCATATACAAGGAAATTAAGTACTTTTACTCCAAGAAAATAAAATCCCTAAGAACTCTTAGCCACAAAGCTTTACAAAACTATTTCAGTTCTCAGCAGCTTTGGGTGACTGACACATACATATCTTGCTATTTGTTAATCCTCTCCACAAAACCATCTAAATGGAGGCTTCTTCTCAAATCTGTATTAATGATGTAATTCTATTATGTCTAATAGAATCATCTGTTCAATAAAAATGAAAAGCCAAGAAGAAATAGTTGCACCATTTTTTTCATATATTTAAAGGCATATATTGTTTAGAAATTGAATGGCTTAAATTAATAACATGAAAAATTAATTTGCCTTTGGTAACACAAATTAAAAAAGAAATCAAACTTTGCTATATATATTTTTGTAAAATAAAATCAGTATCAGCTACAATGCCTAGAGACATTCCACACATGCTACTGATCAAAATACTGGAGAAGCAATTGAAGTAACTTGTCTTTTTTACTTTCTGCTAAAAGAGAAAGAAGACAACACGTTTGAAAGAGTATTCAGGGAAAATCTACCTTGCTTTATCTTGATAACTGCTACATTTTAGCTTTGCTGTCTTCAGATAGAAGTGTCATTGACCAATTGACAAGTCCTCTCTCTAATCAAAGTCTACAGAGATGGGCATTTTAAAATTGCCTGTTTTCAATTTTATATATGAAGTTTAAACAAAATTCTTTGTTTAAACAAAAAATTGTTTTCAGCAATAACTGAGCGTTGTCTGTCTCTGTTTCAGAGAAAATTAAAGTAGTAAACAAAGACTGAGCAAAGTAGAAAGATTTCCAAAAGAAATTGCAGACCACCAGGATTTGGATTTAGGTAATCCACTTAGATTACCATGGCTATGTCTTAGAAGGACAATACTGAGATCACAAAATAGGTCATGTCTACAAGATGGGGAATATAGAAGTGAAACAATGTGAAATGTAGAAATTCAGAACAAATATTCAGAGTCATCCTGAAATCTAAGATACAAAACAAAAATGGTCCCAAGACCACGCGTCGCCAAATTAAATACTTTGAAATCAAGAGTTTTATGTTCCGAACTGGACACACAAAAGGAGATTTTTCAACCAATGCCATCAACACATTAGCATGTTTCAGGTAAGTGTAGGCAATGAAAAAAAGGTTTCAATACCTAAGGCCACAATACAATACACCATTTGCTTGCTTTTTTTACAGTTTCAAATGCAGAAAATGTTAAACAGGTCTGGAAACAGGAGTTCCCATCTATTTCTTAGAAGTGACAGTTTCTAATACAACAAATATCAAAGAAATTAGAAATTTAAAAATAAGAAGCAAGCCCTCACATTATCACCTGAGGGGAAGCCCACAGTAAATTGGTAGGTAGTTCAGTAATTCAATGTTAGAAAAAAAACCTTTAAATGCACAAATAGAAAATTGGTATAAATATCTTCTCAAACAAAATTAGGGAAAAATAACCTTTAAAATAATAAAATAATTTAGAATTTACATCAAATCAAAATATATCAGCTTTCTAGATCAGCTTAAGAAAATCTTAGTATTTCCTTCTTCTAAAAAGTCCTGGATAATGGCCTTTCTGAGGAACTCACCCAACATAAAAAGATTTGAATAGGAAAGTCAGTGTTGCTATGAGAAACAGAGCAACTTCCAGATGCTTGACATGTCAGGCCTAGACAAGGGAATGAAAAATGTCTCTTTCTGCCCAAAGAGGCTTTGAGGGGATACTCGTAAAGAATTACCTACTTACCCATCAGATTTGAGTTCATGAAAGGTGTCGGGGACAATCCTTCATGAGGCCCTAATCGACTGTCATTCAAGTGATCACTGTAATGAGGACTGTCTGCAAAACCCTAGAGAAAAAAAAGACCAGAGTATTAAACAGATTATTTGGCAGCCCTGCTAATTGAGTGTAATGACACTTTCCTAATTAAATGTGCAGAGTCACAATTGGTCATTAATCACAAAAGTTGGCTTTCAGGTCTATCTCACAGAAATTACTCTCTGCCCACATATTACTTTCTCCCCATCATAAAGAAACCACATAGTTTCTTAATAAGCTGTGTCCTCATGGACAAGATTTCTAAAAATTGAATAGTACTGAGATATTTTGATATTTGAATCCTCTTAGTGCTAAAAGTCACTAACCACAGAGAGTAAAATTAGTCTGAAGAACTTGCAACTTTTTTTTTCTTAAGCTTTCTTGCTTGCATTAATAAAAGTCAGTAGAAAGTTCAGGAGGAGTCACTAATGTAAGAGAAAATGTTGGTGCAGATGAGAAGAACAAATTCCATTTCTTCTTGCAGTCTGCATTCAATGTTACAGATTAATAGGCATTTTGACATTATCACATTACTAACCAGCATAGCTCACTGACAAAAGGTTTACTTCCATATAGTGATTAAATTAACAACTTTGTCACCCAATTTGCAAGCAAGCACTGAAACACTTTTTTGCATTTTTTTGCCATCAGCACAGGCAGCTTACCAGGCTTGGAGCACCCCTTACACAGTCAGGAAGTACTGGCTTACTGAAAGCTGACACCAAACGCAGAGGAGATGGAAAACAAAGAAGTCCTTGGATGTAGATATTCTTTAATTAACCCAGTTACGTAAAGCTCTCCTCAAGACATTTTGAAATCCCCTCAGCTTTTCCATATAAAGGTATGAATATGCCATTTGCCCTTCAGACTTACCAAATGCACGCTGAATCACTTATTCTGTACAAAACATGAAAGACCTGGTACTCAAAACTGTACTTCCTTTGTGACCAAAGTTTTGAAAAATATTGTGTAAACCTTATCTTACAATTCACACTTAGTCACTTCTCGTTCAGAAACCTAAAGCTGAGGCCTAATTAAGAGAGGAGGGAAAATTGTTCACAGCTACCAGAAACCATCGCAAGTGCCCTGGGACTATAAAATCATCAATCACTGAACATTTATCATTTCTCCAGACCGCAGGCTCACATTCGAGCCAACATTAATGGGGCTGAAACAGGCCTCCCTATCTTTGCAGGCGTGCTGTCAGTTCTACCAAAGGGCTGCTAAGCGAGGGCTAAAGGACTGTCACAGCCCTGCTGCTGCTTAGGGATGCGTGGCACACTCCTGCTGCTGCTGGGCTGCACAGCAATCTCTCCCCAGACCCAGCTCCCCACCGCAGCTCTGGCTGACTTCATCTGCCTCACAATCGCCCATACACTTGTGATAGGCATCCAGAAACAATCTTAGTGACATTTACAACTTGCTTATGACCACAAGGGTGTCCTCTGGAAAGCGTGACCTAGCCCCGTCTGTCAGACAAGCAGCGTGGAACAGCAGCTGCTGAGGAAATGGAGTGGCTCCTAGCTAAGGTCACCACATGTGGTTTATTTTTATGCTGAAATGAAACAAGAAAGAAATTAAATCTGCTGAATAAAGAACAAAAATTTGCAAATACAGGACCAAAACCAAACCTCCTAAGTAGGTAGCTTTGTATTTGCATCTTTGTTTTTACTCCTTATCGTGGTTGTTTTTTAAAAACTTTTTCCCTAAGATTTTAGCTATACTTTACTTTTAAAAGAAAGAAACTATAAAGGATACTATCAGTGATAAAAGAAAATCCATATCTCAGACATTCAGCAAGTGGTGCCCAAACAAGGCCCAGAAACCGCAATCTTGAAGACATCTATATTTACAGAGTAACTAAGTACTGAAAATATAACATGGGTAAGATTCATTTGATATTCCGTTGCACATTCTGCAACACAGTCTACCTAATGCACAGGACTCTTAATGGTCCTCCCCATGTCAATACTGCATATCCCCTCACAAAATAGAGAGATTGGAGAACTGGGTGGGTGGTTTACACAAAATATTCTTCCTTCTATCATCAAAATTCCTGTGAAGAGTACTTGACATCATGTTCTTTTCATATACCCTTTCAATTTCCCAGAATTAACTTGCAACCAATTACCATAGCATCCAAGTTGTACTTACACACTACCAGACAAATCAACTATTTTATCTACCTGGAAAATACTCAGGGTTATCCTTCACGACACCAAAGCCATTGAAAACAAAACATTTGGTATGCAGGGTGAAAATGCACTAAGGGATATGCAAGCCCCTTAAGTAGAATTGGTCTTTTTTTGATTTTAACACAATTCCTAAAATTAATTATATCAGGCATTTCATTATTTGCCACTAGAGAATTCACACTTGTGCAAATTGTAACCTATGCCTTCAGCTAGAGTGGACCAATGTAAAGAGGTTTTACATTTACAGCATGCCTGGCACCAGTTACTCAGTCTCAGTATTCAGTTATGGATTATCAACTCATGCCACAGAGCTCTGCTTGGGATTAGAAACCTTGGGCTGATTCCTACAAACAACTCACCCCCACTAAATGAATACAAAATAACCACAAACACGTGCAGTTTTGATTTAACAACTTTTGCAATTCACAAAAGCAAATGAAGAAAAATCAGAAGAGCTCTAAGGACAGTGATTTAAATTACAGAGTTTTTTCAGAGCATTCTTCACATTTAAGCTGTACTTCAAATAAAATTGCATCCCTCTTACCATTCCTTGCTCTTGCATCTGTATTATTAACCTACAGAGTAAACAGCAAAGTACTACTACTGGGAAACGTTGTGACCAATCATAGATAAAACTTTAGAAACTTCCAATAGCTTCTGAAAAGCTACTGGAAGCTTCTAGTCATACAATCAAGGCTCAAACAATGCATTTAACAAATACAATGCAAATCAACAACAGCTGCTAATTGCTCTAAGAAGAACAGAGTTGAAAGCCTTAAAAAGTCTGGAACACCAATGAAGGACAGTGGTTTTTAAGAGACACCCCACTTGTGTGACTGAGTAACGAAGAGAAGACACAGTCAGCTGGCACGTGAACTCATCCCTCATGGCAAAAGCAGCAGAAGATGGCAGGGAGGGATTTACATGACATTCTATCAGAGGCCCTTTTCAAATCCATGTTTTAAGCAGGACTCAGTAATAAATACTGCCAAATTTCATTCTTCCTTTCTGAGAAAGGCAGGAAATCTCAGTTCCTGACAATTTTGAAGACTAATCTAGTGAAGCTCACTTAAATATAGCTGGATTGATACAGACTGCAAGCAGAAAAAGGAACTAATGAGTCATGCCAAAAGTTACTCTCCCCTCTTGGGAAGAGCTGTTTGATGGTACTTATTCTGGCTGGTGAGGTCATTCTTTGGACCACAGGTGGGCTTCCAAAGCCCTTTGAAGCATTTCTACCTCCTGTTACCTGCAGGGCACGTTTAACACAGAAAGGCTGGAAAGAGACATTCCAAGCTGAATACACACGCTCATTTCTGCCTCTGTGCCTCCTCAGCAAACCTACCAATGGATTAATATACAGCAGAGTGCACACCTGGGGTGTTTAGCAAATAACTGACAAAAAGTCTACAAAATAGGAGTTACTGGACAAATTTATTTCCTGTTTTAGGCACTTTGTTCTGAAGGGAATGAAGATAGCTGAGGGCAATTTTCTGCTTGCAGAAAGCAAACTGATTTTGAATATGATTCGATGACATAGCTGTAAATTCAAAACTGTCTTGCTTGTTCCAACCTCTTACATAGCTATTACAAAAGCAAGTTTTAAGTTTCCCAAAGGAAGACAAAACTTCTCTTTCTGTACTGTTATAGCCCAAATAAAGCGCAATTGGGGCTAACTGTTCCCTTACAATGCTTTGTAATGTTGTCAGTGTTCACTTTGCACAGGCCTCTCCCTGGATCTCAGTCTGACTGAATGTTTGTGATCAGAAAGACCAAGTCAGATACGTCTACAAATAAAAGTATTGTCTACTAATAATACCTGTGATGAAATGCAGCTTAATGACTACTACTAATTAATACTGCAATTTAACTGAGTAGTGAACACACTCTCAACATTGCATGCTCTAACTTTCTTAGTTTTTCAGGGATTTCACTGGATTAGAGTGATGCTCTCTAATTATTCCAATTAATGAAGTCCACCAATTTAAAAATCCCACAGCTGTAACATTCATTCCTACCTCTTCTGGGTAAGGTACCACAACTGCCCAAGTGATTTAGGCTCTATCTGTATCAGGACTTTCTAAGCACAGGAATGCTAACACTGCCAAACCAATTCAAAATTTGACACTATTTACAAAATCATTAATACTTGCACACAGGCCACCTGAAAATTATCCTACATAATGTACTATTTTAGAAGACTCAAAAGACAAAATGGAAAAAATTCCCAACCCATACACCCAGAGTAAACACATTGCTTACTAGGCATGTTTACCCCACCAAATCATGAGAGAAGGCCTGATACAATGAGTCCATGCCCCATTTTACAAACCAAGTGGTAATTAACCTCCTAAAATTCAATGTCTTTCAATGACCATTAAAGTTCTGTCATTTTGGATAAATTTAATTATAGAAGTCATCTAAGAACAAGTCAAAAACCTTTCCCAGTTCACTGTCCCTACCCTTTTTCATTGCACTGGTTCCTGGTTTTCTGTGAGATTAATCCTCTCCCATTTACTTCCCCTTCAAAAACAAAAACCTATTGTCCTTTAGAAATTATTTTCTGAAGTCACATCAGCGTTTGTCCAACCATCAGCAAAGTTTTACTCCTGACCCTAAATCAAGTTGTAGGGTTTTTGGTTTTGTTTTTAAATAACCACAACATCTTGTTTCTACTTCAGGGTAAAATGTGAAAAATGGAGAAGACACTGGCACTACATGGCACACCATTTTCCTATGCATTTATTGAGTTCATACTCCACTCATTGAGTTGTCCTCCCTGTAAAATTGACTGCTCCACAGCATTTCATTTGCTCAAGTCCACTAGACTAGAGATAACAGGGGTTTTGTTTGTTTCTCCTCCCTTAGCCCCAAGCCCTCTCCTACACAAGTCCCTGGGAACAGACCAAAATCTAAGGCTCGTAACCAAGCTGCCAGATCACTAAGCACGTATTTGCATTTTAGCAATTTACAATATAGCTCAATTACTGCCTTTAAACTTAAGACATTAAAATTCCACTAAAATGAATGGTTGAGTTCACAGTTTGACGTGGCTGCGGACCAAAAGATTAAGTTTAATGAATGCTGCTTTCAATTCCTTGAGTTTTATAGTTTGGCTGACTTTAAATAACAAATATTAATTGTTTAAAGCTCAGGAATACTGAGGTCCCTTGCAAGCTAAATTTGGCAATGAACTTATGAATCAGGCAACAGTCATCCAAATGACTAATGTGTAAATGAACGAGTGAAGCTACTGCTAAAATCCACTTTATTTTGGATTATCTGGCTCTCCAAACTAATCTGAAAGTTCTACAGACAAACAAGAAGGGAAAAAACACAAGAAGGGGGTGGGGGGGAGTGAGGAAAGAAAGCAAGATGCAGAGGCGGTGAGAGACAGACGGACAGAGCAGACAGATTGACTACACCCAGGAACACGGCGCTGAGTCACTGACTGAAGGTTGGACAAGAGGCTCTGTACAAAAGCCATACCATCATGTCCTAGTGAATTTAAAAGATTATGGATTCAATGATTCTGAATAATTCCAGAAACACACAACCTTCAAAAAAAAAAAAAA
>WBNQ01087066.1:0-11516 GCA_013401375.1 Spizella passerina
TAGAGCCCTGCATGATAACATACAATCAAATAGCAATGAAATGGCATGTGGGGAACAGAAAAATGAGGGCCTGAGGAGGAAGGAAAATAGGCAAGTAGGAAGATATCATTTAAGCAGGACTTAAGAGTTGTATTAACATTGGGAATTGAGCAAATCACTAGAAGAGTAAACAGATTCTAGGCTGGGCTTTTTGTATAAATGTTCTCTCTTTTCAAGTTTTCCCAGCGCTCCTTCCTTTCAGGCTGGAAGAACTGGTGTTCTTTTGAAAGTGTTGATTAACCAATACTTTTTTATTTCTGGCTTTTCCCTCAAGGCTACCCTGGGAAATTACAAAAGGATCAAATTGCTAGCTTGTTCTCACACAAAATTTAGAGCAGCTACAATATGGAATGTCAAATGACTTCCAAGAGCCTTTCTCCACACATGGACTCCTCGGGCAGACTGTCATCTAATTTTGACCTCTGCTCATACAGTTTTAAAGCAACATACAGTTTCTGTAGGGTTGTGTGGGTGACATGGATGGCAAATCTCACTGCTTGTCTTCCAATGGGTGACTAGCAGCTCAGACATCTCCACGTGTGAAATGCTTTGCAAGTTATTTTTCCACATGTTTGGATCTAAATGTTTGCAAGAGGCCCTCAGGCAGTTCTCCCAGCCCTAAGATGTTGCCATCTGGGCCTGTCAGTTCGAGAACTGTTGAGAAATCATGTGAACTCACCGCTAAAGTGGGGATTTACAGAAGGCAGTGTGCACCTGTGTTTCTTCGACAAGGTACCAGCAGCCTTGAGTCAGCTTAACTGACTCACTCGATGCAGAACTCATCAGCAGGAGGGGCAGGTGTTGGGCTCTGAGCCTTCCTGTTGCCAGGTTCACTTGCAAATTCAAAGAAATCCCTTCACCCTTTGGGTGCAGATACAATTCTGCCTGAGGAATGAGGTGTCATTAATTCCAGCAGAGGTCAGGTGGTGTTGGGGCAGCGTGGCTTTCAGCAGAGACCCACTCTGGAAGTGAACCTTGAAATGTCCCTGGCATGCATTGCCTGACACAGTTGTCTGGGACAGCAAAAAAGTGTATTTGACAATTCAGGAGGCCTTTTCAAGTCCTCAATATCCATGCAAATATGCAGAAATGTTCTTTTATAAGGTTTTGAATAATTTCTTTGCATGTGGCTTTTTAGGTACAAGTTACAGTCTTTAGTTTTGGTTGTTTGTAAGTAACCTCTTTAAACTCTTCTTGTCATTTTGGCACAAGGCATAAAGTAATCTTGGTTCCAATCACAACTACTTCCAAGGTGTGACTTCTATCGCTTTCTACTCCCTGATTTTTTGCATTCCTGATCATTTCAAGACACCTTCTCAGTTGAGTACCCCAAGTTACAGTCATCTTTGAAAACTCTTCACAGATTGAAATGAAAAGACATTTTCTTTTGGAAAAGTGGAAAAGAGCCATGGTAACTGTACGCAGAGAAAATGATAGGAAGACTGCACAGGAAAATAACTTACTTCTGCTCAGATTATAATGTTTGCATTTGGTTGCTAGTCCATGGTCTGTGCTGAGCAATAGAAAGAGATGTCAGGAAGGAATTTGGATCAGGGAAATGTTAACATAAGGGCCTAGATATGGCCATTTGCCTCTCCATTTCAATCAGCTTTTGTATTAAAACATATAATGAAGACACATAAATTCCTCAAATTACTGTGAATTTATCTGAAACCCAAAGAGGAACTGGGTCATTGAAGGTCTATATCCAGTCAGACATATGGGAAAATATGAAAAGTAGAGTGTGTGCTAAATGGATCCAGCATTAGTGGCAAGTAATGACAGGCACTAAGATCCTACTCAAAGGTGTAAGGGTAATACCCATGAGCATGTTAATAGTGAATTATGGCCATTATGGAGGCACCAATGACAATATTTTAGTGCTATTCAAGGTGTCTGATTGCTTTGCTTTTTGCTCACTCTCTTTTCTTCTTAAAAGCTGGTGATCTGGTGGTTGTGAAATGTGACATAGTGTGAAGATCCTCTTCTCTCAAGTGTGCAAGAGTCTTCATTGACTTTGGCCAAGGGAAGATAAGGAGTTCCTCCTCCTTCCACAAGGAAGAGCCTTGTAGTAGTTTAACAATTACTTTCTTCTGGCTGGTCTCACAGTCCAGTGACCAGTGACAATGATGCTGCCAGAAGGCCTCTTTTAACAAACAGTGCTTCCCATTTTGTTGTTCTAGTGAACTTCCCGAGAATGGAGGATGACTTCCCAAGCTCTGAGCAAGACTTTGAAGACAACGACGATCCAGGTTGGTATGCAAATGGACATGGACATTGTTCATATGCACGTGGACAATTCAGCTGTGACAGCTTGTGTTTCAGTATCAGATGCTCAGATTACTCACAAATCTCAACTTTAGTGCTGTTAGGAGCTAGAACACACTTGAGAAAAAACATTGAAGTGATGGCTTAGCATTCAAAGGCATTGGTTTTCTTTTCCTGTTTTCCAACAGCCAGCAACCTTGCGAAGTCAATGTATTGTATTTGTGTTAGGACAAGTGAAACTGATCTTTTAAGCATTAATTGCTGCTTGCATGGCATTTTGACTTGTAAATGAAGAAAATTAAGTCTGAGACCTGTGACAGATTGATTCCATAGTTTTGAACCTAGTGGCACTGGAAGGGCCAGAGTTTTGGTGGGTTAGAATGCTTGCACACTATGTCAATAGTCTGATGTCTAAAAGTGAATCAGGGTGCCTAACTTTCTCGGCAGTTTGGTGCTTCACATGATTTCTAGACCTGGGTTAGTGAATCCTGCTGAGATAGTCCCCTATATTACTTTAACTCTTGTAAAGCCATCACAACTCCAAGCAAGAAATGTAAAAAGGTGAGGGGGGAGTAAAAAGTGATCCCTGGATAATAAGTGCCCGTTCCACTGCAGATTACTTTGGATCGGATAGGAACGACACACTGTTCTCTACTAACTCTCCAGGAACCGGGAAGCTGGACAAAGAGAAAAGCTGGCTATACACCCTGGATCCCATCCTGGTGACCATCATAGCAATGAGCTCCCTGGGTGTCCTCCTCGGGGCCATCTGCGCGGGTCTGCTGCTCTACTGCACGTGCTCGTACGCCGGGCTGTCCTCGCGGAGCTCCACCACGCTGGAGAACTACAACTTCGAACTGTACGACGGCATCAAGCACAAGGTGAAGATGAACCACCAGAAGTGCTGCTCGGAGGCCTGATGGGTGCCTGGGGATCACCCTTGGCATTGTGCCCGGTGAGGTGGGCTGGCAGGGGCGTACTTTTTTGCTGTTTTCTATGGGAACTGTATGCCATAACAGGGAATGAGGAGAGCAGGAGTGAGGAGAGGCACTGCTCCTGCCACCAGCTCTTGCTGCCGGGTCACATTCCACCAGGACCGAGTGGCTTTCCTGCAAACCAGACTGTGCCAGGTGAGGGGGACTGAGCCCCTTGTTTGTTGGTTCATCTTCATTTTCTGCTGATGTGAGTGGCTGGGATGTGGTAAGGGAGCCTGGTTTACCTTTTGGATGTGAGAAACTAAATGTTGATTGTTATTTCCCACCTCCTTTCTCTGGTAAGTTGCTGAGAAGGCTGAGGGATTTCTTTAGAAATAACACACACACACATGGAGCCCCTGTCCATTTTAGACTCCGTCCAGATATCATTGTAGGGATTTGTGCACTTCACACTAAGAACAGGAAGCTGCAGTTTGCAGTCCTGAAAATGGAAGCGTGTTGTTACCTTCAACTTTCTTTCTCCTGGTAGCAGGGGAAAGGTGGGATACTGGCTTTACTGTCAACAGTAACAACAGCACTTTCTGAAATCATTAAGAAAGAAAATAGAAGGGAAACCCTATGTGTAGAAGCACCTCTTTGAGAAAAGCTGAAGAGCCTTAAAGTGATTTGTGAATAAGAGCCATTTATTAAATCCATATCTTTGATTGCAACAGCAGAGGCCTTCATCAGGGAGGCCTTTATTTGAATCTCCCACCCCTCTTGAGCCTGCCATTTAATTTTTGCTATAATGAGAAAATTGCAGCAAAGGAAAGATAGAGCCTGTCGGGTTGGTGGCACTTAGGCAATGGCTTTGGGAAGGGGGCTTCACTTGGGGTTTGACTTGAGGTACAGTGCTGAGGCCTCTCCAAAGTGCCAGGAAGGGAAAACGAACAGGGAAGGAGGCTGGAGCCATGCCCACAGCCCTGGGGAGCCTGGCCATGGTGCCCACTGGCACCCCCTCACCTTCCTGATGCTCCCCTTGTCCCTGGAGCTGGGGGATGTGAATTGGTGCCATCAGCACTGCTGGACCAAACAGCTGCCACCACATCCCCTTTGGAGCAAAGCTGCGCTGCTCCTGATCAGTAGCAAAACCCCCAAGTTCTATCTGTGAGCTGTTTGTTTTTTTTTCTTTGAACAAGTGCCTTAGAAGTATTTTTCCTCCAGCTGATGATCAGTGCTGTAGCAAATAGCAAGTGAGGCCTTCATCCTTCCCCACAAAATGCTCTTCTTCACCACTCTCTGCTGGTTAGAGCCCAGCAGAAATCTGGTCCTTCTACTTTCAAATGGTCTGGCTACATTGTGTGGCAGCTGGTACCTCTCCACTTACCACTGTGCTGTGGGACAAGAGTGTTATGAAAATAACTGAATGGAGAAAAAAAGAGTTGAAATGCTGAATCCCAAAGCAATGCCTTCATTTCCAGTTCAGTACAGGTGGATCACCTCTATCAGCTTGCACATAGATAAATTAGAAACCTTTCTGTCATACTGGGTTTGCTTTTCCAGGGGCTCTTTGGTAATACCTTGCATGTCCTGGTTTTTACATTTTACCTGGCAAGTAGTTTGGGGTGGGGATGGCATCATTTTCCTCACCAACTACTATTGACAAAGATGTGATGTGTTGTGAAGCTCAGTTTGCCCAGCCCCACAAACACATTGTGCAGAAGCCCAGGTGTTTGGGGACACAAGCAACATCTGGAGAGGAGATGAGCATGGACACATGAGCAGTGCCACAGCTGCTCGTTGGTACTGTGGGAATAGGAACATTTGACTACTGTTTCATGAAGAGCTCCCTCAGACAATAAGATTTTAGGGAATAAAACCCCTTCTCTGCTGTGAGAAAGGTGCACATGTGCTGGGGGAGCAGAGAGAGCAGCTGCGTCACCAGCGCCTCTGTGGTCAGTGTACACACACAGAGATGCGCACACAGAGCCTCCATTTCTCTAATTCACACTGTGCACCCAACAAAAACAGCAGTAAATGTGTCTCTGATTCTCCTTTCGAATCACCTTATTTCCTTTGGCGTTTTTCACAGACAAATTCCACAGGGGTGTTATTTTACTGTACAAAAGAAACAGAGGCAGTGAGAGGAAATGTACCAGACCATTTCAAAGCTGGATTGCTGCTGCTCAATGATTTCATTCCCTTCAAATCACCAGAGAGGGGAAGGATGAATGGAAAAGGACCATACAGTAGAAAAGCCAACTTAGGCAAACAATAGGTGAAAATATATAATTTAAAAGGTGATGTTATGGTGTCTAGTAGGCGTACAGAGAGAAGAGTTCATATATAGATATATTCAGAAATAGTGTGTTTGCACACGCACGTGAATTCTCTGTATGTATCGTGTATGTGACTTATTCCGTGGGACTGACTCGTGTTAATGTATCTCTTGATCTGGGGCAGGGGAGTACTGCTGACCTTGGCACTAAGGTGGCACGGGCCCAGCCCGTGTGTCCCACTGGCCCCTGGCAGCTGGGGCAGGGCCCACGTGCAAGCTCGCCAGGCGAGAGAAGGCCGATCATGCTGCACAGCCAATACCTCACTTACCTCTGCCGGGTGCTTTACTGTTCTATGGAAAACTGTGTTTGATTGTAACTTCAACAGGGAGGGGGGGGAAAGGTCATTGGTGCATTCAATTCATTGCATCCTCCTCTGCAAATAGATTAGGTTTGCTGATTGCAATTCCCTCTGTGAACTTCAGAAAAGAAAAAGAAAATCGGCATTAATGCCTTTGCTTAAATAGGCTGTTGCCTCCACGCGCTTCCCATGGCAGGACATGTTGCTAATGGGCAGGCTGTAGTTCTGGGTGACTTCATTTTGTGGGAAGGTGCTGGAGGTGAGCATGGGAATTAAACCATTAAGAAATTATATGCAGAAATGGAAATTCTCCAAGGTTTGCAGTTCAAGGTATTTGACCATTTACTGGCTGAGCCAGGACTTACGGACTTAAAGAGCTTTTACTGTGATTCTTCGGTGTAACAAACAAACAAAACAAAACAAAAAATAAAACTGTGTTTATATGATTTGTATAAAAACCTTTTAAAATTACTATTTAATAAACATTATGGTAGAGATTATGCTTCAGTGGCTTTTTTATTCATGAAAGAGCAGCAACAAGGAAACCAAACTGAAGAGGGCTGTGGGTAGCAGAAGCCCCAGCAAAATGAGGTGTAACTTGAGGCACGCAGGGCCATGCCCACTGCATTCCTCTGCTGTGCACAGCTTGTCCCTTTGGATTACCCCAGGCTGCGTGGCACACCAGGGTGACATGGGGTTTTAACACAGATCCAGTGCACACACACAGCATCTCCTATCAGAGCTGGGGATGACTGGAAGCTGCTCAGGCCCAAAAGCAGCAAACCCCAAAGTGGATGCAGGTCCTTTCCTGTCACCCTGTGCCATGGCCCAATGCTGCCAGTGATCCCAGAGAGGATCACTCTCCCCAGTGCAGTTTTAAGCTAAAAATCATTTAGAAAAATGATTTAGAACTAAAGTGCACTGGTGGGGGCCAGCCTGTCACAGTTTGTCCACCTCAGGGTACAGGTGCTGGTATCCCAGCGTGTCCCTGTCCTGATTCTATTAACCTGCCAAAGTGGACAGTGACTGGGATGGGGTGATGTTCTGCAGTTCAGCTTCATCACAAAGACAGTGGAGACTCCTGGCAAACCCCAATGCCAAATTTGGCTCCACATGCTTGTCTTCTCCACTCTCCCTCTGCTCTGTCACACTGCCCTGGTGGCAGCCCAGCCCAGGGGAGCCTCGTGTCTCATCGTGTCTCACAGGGGTCCTGGTACCCTGTAGCAGGCAGCCAGGAGCCACTGCAGGGCTGCAGAAAGGAGAAGCTGTGGGGCTGAACCTACAGCTTGAAAACTCTTGTTTATTTATGGGCACCCTGACAAATGAGAGCCAATCCATCAAGCTCTGAGCACCTTGAGAGCAAATGAAATTTTGCTGCCATCTCCAAGACGGTGACCCCCTCCCAAAGCGTTTGTGTTAAAGAGGGACTTTAAGCGATGAAGGGTGGCTGGCAGCTTAGATGAAGATGACAGTGTAGCTGCAACCTTGACAGCTCTCCTCTCACCTAGGAATAAAGAACTGATGTGCAGATTGATACCTGGGGGAGAGGCTGTCAGGGAGCAGGACGGAGACGGCAGATAAGCGACTCAATCAGTGTCAGAGCTGTCCTGCCGTAACACCGCCTGTAAATCACTGCAGTGAGAGGGAGCTAACGCAGGCAGCAGAGAGCAGGTAATAGGAACAGGGCCCACAAAGCAGATGTGTGCTCTGGCTGAGGCGTGAGCTGGGCTGAAGCTGCTGCCTGGACACCAAGGGGAGCCAGGTACCCACTTCAGGAAATTTAAATCTTCGGGCGTTTTTTTTCCACACAAGCTGGGATTGCATGTGAATGGGGCTGCTGTGGAGCTGGCAGGATGGGGTGGGACCTCGAGTGCCCTGGTGCATTTGCCATGCACACAAAGGTACCCACTGCAAGCAGAGGTCAGACTGTGGAGTGCCATGGGGGGTGTTTCACATGGCACAAGAGTAATCAGGGGCTGATTCAGGCTAATGAAATCTATTTCATCAGTCTTGGGCTGCTCCAAGATGGGGATTCAGCCACTCCTGCACATCCTCCACAGCTGATTGCAATCGTGTGTGCACCCTTGCTGTTTCTCCTGCCCCTTCTTCTTTCAAAAATTCCTTTTCTTTTGGATTTAATGGGAAATCTTTTCAAATAATGACTTGCTCTCTGGACAGCTGGGGGCTTGGCAGTAAGGGGAGCCATAGGGCTGAGCTAATGAGTGGATTCATAATTAATTAATTGCAGGCAGGTGCAAGTAGAGCCTCCCGTTGCCTCACTCTCTTCTGTGTCTCTCTGAAGAACACCTCTGTCTCCTGGAGCCTGGCACTATCACCAGCCATCCAACAGGATTGAGCAAAACCTGGTGCCAGCTTTGCTGTGGACAATGACTTTGACAGGCTGACTCAGAGAGGCTGGTGCTTCACCTCTTTCCTGAAGGGACCACAGGGAGCCCGTCCATTGCCTCCATAATTACCAGGCCCCCTGAACCCAGATGACAAACACCCATAAAGGCACATTCTCTCCATTGGGAAGTTCCCAATGGCCTCTTCCCGTAAAATTTGGATGGCTCTGTTCAATAGCTGCACTGAAGTTCACATCTTCCCCCTTTACACCCCAAATGAACAAACCCACCTGGCCATGAGAAGTATTGGTGAACCTCCAGGTGCTGACTCCTGGTGAGCTGAGCACTGGGGACCTGACTGCAGCCAGTGCCACCACTGCTGCATCCCTGCTGTGTCCTTTCAGCCTTACTGTGGCTGCTCAGCAGAGCCCTGTGGTGTAAATACAGAGGGTGATACTGAGTTTTGGTCTGTATGCATCTGTAGCGAAATTTGCATTGAATTCAATAGGTCCATGTTGTCACTCACACTGATCAGGTAGGACTAGGCTTTCCTATCAACTCCTGTTACATGCAGTCACCCATTTGAGGCAACAAACTCACCGTGTCTAAAGCAGTTCAATGGGAAAATAACTAATCCTGAATGTGTTGAGAGGGAATGACTCCTCTCTCAGCTCCTGTGTCATAACTCAGCTGCACTACTAATATCCAAAATGGAAAGCACTGCATTAAACACTCAGCAGCTCTGCCCCCGCCTCGGCCCGGGTGCCAAAAATCAAGGGAAGAAATACAGCTCTGCTTCCCTGTGCTGCAGCAGTGGCTGGAGGGCTGCAGGGTGAGACAGCCCATGCTGGTGGCTCACAACTGTTTGCTGCAATAGATTTTGCTAACATTTCCTTGGTTAAATGTTTACAAACCTGGAGGAAATAGCTGTCCCAGATGTTGCTGATAATTTCCTATCAGGTCCCTCCTGGCACAGTGAAGGGCTGCTTTGTCACCCTTTGGATCAGCTGCCAATCTCATGCTTAATAACAGACTTGAATTCTATACAAAACCTGTCAAAATTTCTAGTGCTGTTTTTGCCCTCCTGGTCTCTGGAGTAGCTGTGCCCTGGCTCCCAGCCCAGCTCTCTGTGCAGCCCTGGAAGCAGAGTGGCTTCAGCAGAGGCACAGGACACCTCGGTGATGGGCTGTGTTGAGCAACACAGCTGTTGCCAAATGCATTTCAGCCTCATATTTTAAGAAGACATTCAATGTGCTTACCAAGGCTGGGGAGCCTTTTACACCACAGCAATAATCCAGCACTCGGCCATGAAATCCTCAGCACAGTGTCACATCCATTCCTTTCAGCAGAGAAGTTTTATTAACTTAGGGTGTGAAAAGTTTTGGAGAGCAAAAGTCTCTCTTCCCTCGGAGAGAAATAAGGATGATTTAAGCAGTCTGGGTGCATTTGAGATGGAGAGTGAGTCCCCCAGCTGACACATCAGAGGGAAAAACTGTAAGCCGAGGCTGCATTTATTAAAGAAGGAAGCTGAGGCTGTGCAAAGCCAACCTTTCTAAGCACTCCATGAGAGCATTTTAATAAAAAGCACAACAAGCCCACAACAAATCATGTCTTGAAAGAAAAAAAAAAAAGTCAATTCCTGTCAAGGTTTGAAGAATCGTTTGAGCTTAAGGAAAAGCGAATTCCTGCTCCGCTCGCCTCCCCTGCCCTCCTCTGCCGTGCGCGGAGCAAAGCCCTGGCAAACGCCGCCTGTGACACACCGCAAATCACGGCCGGAGCGGGGGGGCGCCCCAACCTCCGCGGGAAGGCCCGCACAAGGATTGAAGCTTAGAGAAAATGGAATTTATAGTCAAAGCATTAAAATATTAAAGGGCCTTAAAGAACAGCCATGAATCTGATTTCGGAAGGGGGTGGGACACAAGTCTGTCATCAGGCAGAGACAAACGGCTGCTGGACTTGACAAGTCACATAAATCTGGTGGAGGAGAAGAAATAAAGCCCAATCAGTCCAAAAAAAAAAAAAAAAAAAAAAAAAAGGTGATGAAAAGATTTTAGAGCATGAAGTGTGAAAAGGAGAAGGAAAGCTAAAGAAGATAAGGAGTTGAAAGCAGAAGAGTGATTATAAAAATAGCAGCAGAAGTACTGATGGAGGTAGAGGAGAGAAATTATTTAAAATGGCCAGAAGTGCCCTGGTGGCATAGGTATTTTTGACAATCTTGCCCAATACTTGGGCATGATTTTCTGGCACAGCAAGAATTTCTTGGGATGGCTTCAACAGCTCAGGTCTGCTCGGACAGGAGGAGGAGGAGCAGCCCCCACCACGCAGAACAGCAGCTCTGAGCCCCCGGCAAAGAGGGGCGGGCACAGGCAGCCCCATATGGCCCCAGTGTCTCCGGGAGTGAAACCCCTCCATTTCTAGAGGCAGAGCAGCACTCACCAGGCCAATCCCCACATCCTGCCCCCCACAAGCAGCAAACCCCATTCCTGAACGGGAGATGTTTTCCCCTGGGATGTGCCTCCAGGCTGATCTCAAGAGCCGTGGCCATTGCACGGGGCCAGGCTGTGGATGGTCTATTGTGCAAGAAGCCAGCAGGATGAGCCTGCCCAGCCCCACACCCTTCACCACACCTCACTGGGGACCCCTCCAGGGGGGTGTCCCCCCGAGGCAGCCGTGCCCCACTGAGAGTGGCACAGCTGGGAATGAGCCCCTCAGCGCCTCAGGGGCTGCTGCCACACTGTGTGAGGAGAGACCGCAAACCCAGCCAGGAGCCGCAGCCAGGACCCGCTGTAAGTTGGGAAACAGTGTGCACTGAGGACTGGATTTATGAAATGCTGTCTGTAAGCCAGCCCTCCCTCTGAAACACTAAACAAAAAACAACATTCAGATACATTTCGGAGGAAAACACAAAGCATCTGGTTCCCTTCGCTGGTGTACATAGCAAGAGAAAAGTTGGCAGTACATTTGCTTACCATAAAAGAGAGAGCTATGCAAAAAAAAAAAGCCGCATTAGAGTAGCATACAGTAACAAAACAGAGTTAAATGTCTGCCTTGTTTTGAACGTGCTCATGGTGGAAATGTGAGCAAAGGTCAGTCCAAATTAATGAGAACTGAAAATGAATTGGCTGTGCTGGGACTGGCACCCTGCCACCACATCTCGCCCGGCAATTCTTATTTATCCATTTATTTATTTTGTTGGATGAGGAGACATTCTGCAAACACATAGAAAACCAGGCCTAGCACTCCCTCCCTATGGGTGACACACACAGTTTCAGCCAAGGAGATGTGGCACCCATCCCTGTGCTCCCCACATCCC
>WBNQ01087125.1:745-11296 GCA_013401375.1 Spizella passerina
GGATTTCATCAGCATGAGAAAAAGAAAAATTAGCTACAAGGCAAACTTACTATTTTTAAAATTCTTTTCACTTCTGCAATGTATTATATGTTTAGATATCCAAAATGAATATGTTCTGCTTTATTTCGCCCATGAAACTCTTTTATCTGTTAAAAGAATGTAATTTTCTTCAAACCCTAACAAGAGCACTCCAGAACAGCAATGAGCACTCTAGTTAAAGTGTATTAACGCTGGCATTTCCAATGGATAGTACAAAAGACAGCAGATGAAGATGCTGGTTTGATTTGTGGCAGGACACAGGAGCCATATATGGAGTCCAGATATTTCTGGGACAAATGCAGAGGGAACAACCCGGGTTCATTCTGTTATTTTGGGGTCAGATCACTTCCTTTTGCCCATATGCCATCTCAGCCCTATTTCATCTCCTCCCTCATGTTTTCAGTTTATTTTGTCGTTCACTAGATGACAGTGCTTTAACACCTTTGCGTTTTAGTAAAATAAAGAAAATATTTAGTAAAGAGGCGTGATGTCCTTTGTTTCCTACAGTCTCAAAAAGTAATGTCTCTTTTAGAGCCAGTCCAAGCACCAGCCTCAGCAAAGGGACCAACTTCTGGGAATTGCCTGGTCTGTGACAGCCTGTCCTTTAGCAGTGTCTTATGATTTTAAAAAATCTGAGGTTTTTCATTAAAAGAGGAATGGTGCCTTTTTATCACTTTAATGGGTGTAGGAGACATATGTCTCTCTTGCAGTCCCTCAGAACCCCTGGGAATGCCCAGATGAGGATTGCTAAATAAGCAGTAATTACTCTTGCTATGACAGCCATACATGTCTGTGGTCTCCGTAGTGATAAATGTCTTCTGTGAAACTCCTTCTCAGTAGGGTGCTCATTGAAAATCTTTACTCTTGTCGCAGCATTTTAAAAGGCATATAGATTTCTCCCTTGGCACATCACCTGCAACTGGGTAACGTGCACATGGTAACTCCAGACACGCTGTTTTTTCTGTATGTTTCATGTACATGTTCCCAAGTACACAACCTGCCATAGTCGAGCTCAGCACTTCTGAGTCATCAAAAAGTAATCTCGGAAAACAAAGAAAACCAGCCTCAAGCATGTTCACATGAACTTGGTTTAATTTGTATCATCAATGGTTGTTGTTGGGGTTTTATTATTATTGTTGTTGCTGTTGCTGCCACTATCTTCATCGTCGTCGTCGTCATAATCATTATTGCAGTAATTTTTTGTATATTCAGACAATGATGAGACAGCCGATTTTTCTGCGTGCCATCTAGATCATTGTTGCAGCCTATCGCCTTGGGCTGCAATTATCTGAGACTTAAAAAACAAACAGCCTGAGATTGCTCAGCACATAGTCCTTCTTGAAATAATACTACACAGTTGTGCTTGGGAGGTGATTATCCACTTCATTCTTTTCTTTCTTTCTGCATAACTTTAGGATAATTTCCTGCCAGAGGTCCTGGTTTTCTTTATAATAAGTCATAAGCTGCTTGTTTGACTGCGTGCTAAAATTAAATGTCTCTTTGTACTTGGGGCAAGAGCTGGGTATGCTCTCTAGGTCAAATTACAGTTTGAAAAATTACATCCTACTTTCTGAAATGCTAGCCATACATTCAGCTGCATATTAGTACTTACCACTTTTCAGCTTAAAACGCAACAATATTGGGGGTTTTTAAGCAGCTGCTGCTCTCCACTCTCCCTCCCCTCCAGGTGGCTGCACTTTACTGATGGGTAAAGTGATTTTTGTTTAGAGAAAAAGCAGCTTTTATAGTTTGTAAATGGTTTTAGGTCCTTTGGGAGGAAAAGCATGGTGCAGGAATGTAAGCTATTCTGATTTTTGTTAAGAGAGGGGTACAAAACCCCGTGGGAATTAGACTAAAACGAAACTCCTGTAAAAATCTCCAGGTGTGCAATCTTGCAGAGTGGGAACACTGGGCCAACAAAATGATCAGTTGTGGATTTAACTGAAAGCTCTGAAGAAAAGGAAAAAAGTTGTTAACATTTGCATCATGGAGAGGGAATGGCAGAGAAATGGTTGATACATAAAAGGTCCCTCTCTCAAATGTGCTTACAAAATCAGGAAACTTGTATGAAGTGCTGATGATACAACAAGAAACAATCCCACTTCACTGTCAGAAGCCAGTTTTCTGTGAGCTCAAGTGGACTGCACTATGCCTGTGACCCAGAACGGATCCATTAAATTGTGATCCACAGGGATTTGTAGTGCTAGGGATGTTAATCGATGTCTGATTAACTATGCATGCAAACACAGACAGCCCCCACGGCTTCTGGCTTTAAAGCCCAAGCTTTAAACTCAGCCCAGCAGCACTGGTGAGCTTTAAATCCTGTCAGCAGCACTCTGAAGAGTCTCTCTGAGATAGAGCCAAGATGCATGCCGTGCACTGGGAACATTAACAAGTGAGAACTAGACTGTCCCTTCAGTACAAAATGTTTTCTTCAACCGAAAAAAAAAAAGTAGTAAAAGAAATGATCTGAAATTTGAATAAACTTCTTAGATTTTAATCTGTGAGTTCATGTAATTTTTTCCATGCTTTCCTTACAGAGGAGAATTCCACAATTTAAATAAAAAAGTTCCATTTCCTCGTAAAAATATTGACATTGACAACACAACCCAGAATCCTCCCCCAAGCCCCCTCTGGCTGCCCTGTGGCTGGCAGGACAGGCATTGCTGTGGCCGGAGCCTGGCAGCACCCCGGGGGCAACGGGACACTCGCTGCACGGAGGCACACCAGGCTCCCAGTCTGCTGCCACGGGATGGGAACAGCACGGCCTGGAACCCTGCCTTGCCACCCCAAGGCCCACAGAGTGGATCACATTTTGCATGTCTTCAGCAGGGTCACAGTGCAGAGATGACGAGAGGGTCAGATTTAACAGGGAAACTGACTGGTGGGATTTGGAAAGGATTTAAATTACTGCTGTACAGCTACCGGGCCATTTTCAAGATTGAATGCACGCGCGTTTTTTCTGATACACTTGTCTCGGTCTGCTGGAAGCACATTGGCACGCTGTCCCTTAAAGGCATCTGCCTCAAGCCTATATGTGAATTAGCTCTGGTTAATGCCCCAGTCTGCAGGTTATTACCCCTGCAGCTGACATGGTCGGGATGATCTGACCTGCAGTCCAGCTGTTTGTGCTCACTGCAATAACCTCTTTAACTGGGTTTGCAGGGACGCAGCCGGATGTGAACCACAGTGGCTCACACAGCTCACTCTGCTCTGCTGCAGCAGGAACTGCAGCAGGCAGGTGAGGCGCGTCCTGCCACTGCAAAATCAGGCAAGGGACCGTCATCAGGGCACAGCAGGGATTGGCAGGGCAGTCTCAAAGGCAGTCCCTGATCAGTGCAATAACACTTTTGAGCAGCTCAGACCAGAAATGTCAATGCTAAAAAGAGAACTGACAAGATCAATCCCACTCTCATGACAGGCCTTCACATGTGTGATTGAATGTGCCTTCGAGGCAACTTTCAGGCAGCTCAGTGGAGTGGAGTGGAGTGGAGAGGAGAGGAGAGGAGAAGAGAGGAAAAAAAGAAAAAAGAAAGAAAAAAAAAAGAATAAAAGAAAAGAAAAGAAAGTTGTCAAGTGGTAGTTCATCAAAATTTGTTCTTGGCAATGGTGCTGTTCTTATGCCCTCAACAGAGACTGGGTCTGATTTGTTATGAGGAGACAAAGCTAATCAGGATCATATTAGCCAGGTACTAAGTGTAGGTGGCAATTATTCTGGGTAAGAGTTCTTTTTCCTACACGCACCTTTGGGTTGACAATTCATTGGTCTAAGCTAAATTTGTTACAGAAGCAATGGTTCTGAGTTCCTGAAAGCAATTTCTTTTTTTTTTTTTTCAGGAGGCATTTTATCACAAAATATATCTAGTTTAAAAGGAAGTAAAGGTGTTGTGAAAGTATTTGTGGTGCAGTGGTAGCACAGCCTTGCCCAGGCATTACAGCTGAACTCTTTTAATGCTCAGAGCTGTTTGCAGCATCCTGGGTTCCTTCTGGCATGTAGAACATCACTAGGAGAGGAACCCTTATGCTGTCTGGGATTGGGACAAAGCAGAATAGACGGCAAAGGGCTGGTACACAGAATCTTTACTGTTGCTGGTGGCCAAACGCTAGCCTTTGCCCCTCTCTGCCCAAAATGACTGTCAAACAGGGACAGTAGTATTTCCTTATCATGTAGAAATCTTGCAGGTGTAAGTGAACAAATTTTCTAGAAGGACCCATGAGGGTATTAGAAAAACACTGCCAGTGTTATGAAATGTCACGTGCCTTTCCATCCAGTGCAGACTTGCAGGAAGCCCAGGAAGCCAGGGGGCTGCAAGCCCTCCTGCCAGCCACTGCTCCATCTGATGCAAATGCTCCTGCTCCCAGTCAGGTGGCATGGCCACCTTGTCCTCCACTGCTGTGTGTGGTGGCCACGTCCTCCTTGTTTATGGTGGTGTATAAACAATGAATAATAGTATAGGTGAGCTGGTTATAAATTAAGCAAGTTACATTAAAATTGATTTTGGATTGTGGGGGTAAAGTAAGTTATGAGGTGTTACAGCTGCAAACATTTTGGTTTATATGTTACTTCCAAGAAGAAAAATATTATGCTAAATGAAAAAGAGGTGTCAACCAATCGGCTCTCCTGATGCCTGTCCCTTCCTCCAGCAGTAATAGTCCCATCGTGCTGTTTTACAAGGCAGTAAGCCAGTCACCAAGTGGAGGAACTACCAGAATAAAGTTCTCCTGGTTTATGCCAGGGAGGGAACCAAATTATGGCCTTGTAAAACAGTGTGATAGTGCTATTATTGTGCAAGTGTTACAAACCACTTAAAATAGTGTTTTGAAGAAGTTTTTCAAAATATTCTCAGGAGCTGCTCAGGAGAGAGACTCTGTGATGCCAAGTCATGAAAAGCAAGCAGGAGACCTCAGAGCATGTGTGTCTGCTCAGGAAAGGTATCCATGAGCCAGGACCCAGTGCAATGCTGCATTCCTTGCTGAAGGCCGGACCAGGTTCAGGCTGGGGCTTGCCGACATTTCCTGTGGGATTTTCAGTCCTTTCTCATCCCTTGGCATAACAGACATTTTACAAGAATAATTGTTATCTCAGTTTTTTTAAAAATGAACTAGGGTGTCAAGAGTAAGGACCTTTTAACTGTTTTTGACCACTGATGCAAAATGTCCCATCTTGCCTTTGGTAGGCTGCCCAGGCCTCCCTGCAACATTAATGCTGAAAGGAAACATTTTCCTGAAGCATACTAAGATGCAAACAATGATAAAAGCAAACATAATCTCCCTAGCCCAGAGATAAAAAAAGGTAGTTGAGCATAAACCTCAAGAGAAACATCTAAAACTAACTAGGTTGGGGAGTAGAGCAGTGATAGCTCAGAGGACTTCTAATCAAAGCCTTCTTGGAGGAAAAATGAAGTCTCAACCAAAAAAAAAAGTCTGCTTGAGGCAGAAAATGTTAAATTTCCATTAGAAATGGAATGTAAATGTCTGCCTGACAAACCAAAACATGTGGGTCAACAGGAAGTATTCCCATTTTGGTAATGCTGTTGCCAGCATGAGCTCTGAATGGCAGTTGTCTCATGGCTCATGAGGCAGGATCATGCCGTGTTCAGTCGCCTGTGACACACCACCACCAAGGAGATTTTTAGGGCTTACACTGTGTCTTGGAAGAAAAGGCTGGGATGCAGGAGAGAAAACACAGCTCACAGAGAGCCCGTGGTCAGGAAAGAAATCCTTGCTAGCATTAGCAGATCAGTGGAAAATGCAGAGCATAAGCATGGCAGTTCACCAAACCTCAGGTAGAGACCTGCAAATGACACTCAGGTACTCCCTGAGTAAGCAAACACACACATTTCTCCAAAGCCTGGAGGCTGGGAACCAGACTGAATCTCTTTAGTTTATAAGTCAGCACCAACTTATTTCTCTAATCTTTGAAAGATGTGGCTTGCAAAGGTACTAAAACACATTAAAAAACAAATATCAATCCTTAAACATGGAATGTACATTTGCATCCATGACTTATGCATTTGTAGGCAAGAAAAACACAGCAGGATGGCACTGAAGCAGAGGAGAAGGCAAGTTTAACTTGTTTAATATTTGTAAATATACCAGAGAGGAAATCTCATTGATTTAATTCTAGGCTTTGCTTGTTTGTTGCCTCTAGTGAATTAAATTCCCAGATAAAATTACCAATGGGCATATCTGAGACTTTTTAAAATAACTTCAGTACATAAGGAATCTGGCAGACCTTCAAATAAAACAAACAATACACAAGGAAACCTATTCATTTTAGTAGCATCTACAGATGATGATAGGCAGAGCAAAGTTCTGACGCTTAAAAGCTCAGCAATATTGTTCAAAAAGAAGGCATAAATGAGGACTACTCACATTGTCCAAAAAAGGGTAAGAATGAAATAAGGAGAAGGATTTTGTTCAAGGCTTCAGTGTAATTATATATTTTACATCTCTTTCAACGCAACACTTTGTTTAAGTCTAGCAGACTTACAACAATATTTCCATACTGTACATTTATTGTAGCTGCTCATTAAGTCAAATTGCTAGCACATGAAGTCATGTGGAAAAAAAGAGGGGTTTAAGACATAACATTTGCAGGACGCAAACATGAGAAGTGAAGATTTTTTCATCAAACTCTGGTTCACAGTCAAAGCAAAATTCCAATGAGCATGCAGAGGCAAGCTAAAGGGAGCGAGACTGCTATCAATTTGAATATGATTTTACATTCAATTAGCAAACTGCAGCTCTTGCCAGGCTGGTTGCAGTATATTTATGTGGTGCTATTCATAAGAAAAAAACCTTCAAAACATAATAGGTAGCAAAACTCTAAAAGTCTTAAAAAAATAGCAAACAAAAGAAGCATTACTGCAACCAATCCAAGTAATTAACAAAGCGCTGTTATTCTCACACTAACAATAATCCATGTAGAGACTCCATATTAAAGATCTCTGCAAAAAATTGTAAACCACAATGTAATTAAGTAACAACAACAAAAAGTATTTGGGGTATTTTGGTGGTGTGTTTTCCTCTTGATTTGTTGGAAGTTGTGCTACATTTGCATTGCTGCTGCTGAATTTTGGTTCTCAGTGTTTCCTTAGTGGTCATTGCACACAGCTGTATTTCACAAGTTAACTAGACATGAAAGCTGTGCTGCTTATTGTCCTTCTCCAAAGCAGTTTCCATCTCCCCTTTGCAGAGGAACTCGAGCTCAAGTCCAGTGAGTGGGCCCAGGAGGAGGGCAGCACAACCAGTTTATCCAGCATGAGAATGGCAGCTTCTCCTCAGGCCAGCCAGAAATCTGCCCTCTGCAAATGCTATTGCTAAGCTGGGGACCAACAAAACAAGCTTTAGCCAGGTAAAGTACCACAGGATTTGAGGCGGGGCAGGAAGAAAGACAAACTGTGGGAACTATATAATTATGTGTGTATATACACTGATGTATATTTTACAGAGAAAGTAAGACCTGTGTAACAGATGGAGTTAAAAAATTAGCAACATAGCCCTGTTGGGCAACAGCAGCTGTAGCAACGCTAAGAGAAACAACAGCATCCACCCTCCAGCATAACACCTGCAGGGTGGTCGGTAGTCAGACATTTCTCCTGTTCGTCTCATTACAGTGTGGCCAAAATATGTAGCTGTAAGAAGGCTTAGTGCTTATTATTTGTTGTTCAGTACAGCAGAGGGGGGAGGTAATGACAACTGCAGGAGAAATAGTCATGTTTCAAAGTGAAACAGAACTTCTAAGAGGTGAGTCCCTATCTCTAGATATCCTACATTGGGTCAACATGAATGAATGTAGGAGTAAAAAACAGGGGCAAACAGGAGTTAGGTACAGAAAGGAGGCCACGCTACCAAGACATCAGTTAAAAAGAAATTGGAGATTCCCCATCACTTCCATACTCCTGGTCTGCTAGGACAGCAGCCACTGAGATCCCTGAGCCATGCCATCTGGAAATCCCAAACAAGGCGCATAAAAAATAAACAAGAAATAAAAGACTACCTGCCTTCCTCTGATCCAAGCAGCATCCCACAAATTGTCACCTGCCTACTTTGGGCAGCTTAGCAAACATTACACAGGCACGCTTTAGAACCACTGCTGTTTTTAGGTCACTATTCCAGAAAGTGTAACTTAGTGTCCTGCCTTCCTCTGTTTCAGTATGCCTCTTCCTCTTCTATCCCTACCCTGCAAAGTTTATTTACCATTTTAGCAAGAGTTTCACACCAGAAGATCATGTGTTATCTCAGAAGTTCAATCACATTTTTCTTGCAAAGTAAATAATGTGTGCTCTTTTCCACTACATGATCAGTGGATTCACTGAGAAGAGGGGGGCAGATTATATGCTGATGGACATGACAGGCTCAGGACACTTGGATTTAATCTTGTATTTTTCATTATAACCTATCACTGCCAGTCTTAGAGACCCGAACACAAAGCAACACCTAGATGCTAAGGTGTTGCTTCCTGCTCATTTCTTTGTGCAACAAAACAGACTTGAACACATAAACCAGCCTGGTAACTGTGTGCATTTCTGGGCACACTTCCTTGCTGCTCTGAAAGTAGGTTTGTGCTCAGTGACATTCACCAAGACTGAGCTGCAACTGCCACACCTCTATAATGACTTCTTTGTGAACCACTTCAGGGTCTACTGTATCACAGCTAGGTATTGGTAATATTACAGTCAATTTGTTTTCAGGTGGAATGATGTTATTATAGACAGCATTTTTTCAGAGCATTGATGCATTTGTCCTTTTAATCCCTGGAATATATAAGCACAATTAATTGAAAACTTTAAAAATTCCCAAAGAGTATTTTTATTAGCTGCTGAAATACATTAGGATTCCTGGACTTTGAACTATGAAAAATTATAATAAGCCTCCTTTCCCAAGAGTGGAAATTTTTTTTCTGATGTTAGATTAAATTATCTTTGTACTGCTTCAGCTTTGATGAAGCTCTTTCTTAGTCTGCATTTATGTGAGAGGACAGTAAATAAAGCTCTCTTTTTGATCTAAGTTATTGCATGGTGATGTTTAGCCAGATGATGTCTGTTGTTGGGCAAACACACAAAAGAATCCAAGTCTGCGACCTTTCCTCTCATTTAAGAAGCCTATTTTTTTATGGTTGCTGTTATACCTGGAAGGCCTGGAAGGACTCACAGAGAGAGGGAGGGAATTGGGGTTGAGAGAATCCCTGATGACTTTGTCTATGCTTCTTGGTTCTTCCAGCACTCTGTGTAAAGCCTTTGTGGACAGAGCTGTGGTCTGGGCTCACTCAGCCCTGGTGTCTCTGCACAGGCATTTACAGGGAGCGAGGTGATGGCAATGTTGGGCAGGTCTTGACTCACACACCTTTCTGTGCTCAACATCAAGGCTCTGAATACCTTTGACTTCTGTTGACTATGAAGCAACTCTGAGACTTTTAAAACAGATTTGAAGTTATATGTAATCACTGTTCCCAACACTAATCNGGAGTCCAGAAATTTAGAATTTTCAAGACCAGGAGCTAAACATCAGTTTCATGAGCTTCCTTCTCATGACAACTGGTGGGAAGAAAATGGTGCACTTACATGAGACTGGAATATGTGTGGGTAGCTGCATCTGAAACAGCCTAGACACTCCGTCCAATATTTGTCCTGCCAGCTAGTCAAGCAAAAAAATATTGTGCAGAGGCAAGAAGCAGATAGTGGTAATCTACAAACTCAGCAGTGCTTAGATAAGTGAGTGGGGTCTTAGTCCGCCTGACAGTGGCAGAGAACAGCCTGTCTTGGTGTAAACTCAGGAAAGTCCTCAAGCATATGAAGAAGTTTTAACACCTGCTTAGTCCCAAGGAAGCTGAAGGAACCATTTGGGAGATTAAGGTACGCATAGAACTCTGCCGTTAATCAGTGAGAGTGGAATTTCTAGGATAAAACCCTGTAACTGGACCTTTATCATGCAGAACTGAATGAATGCTGGAAGTTCACACTCATATCTACTTTGCATTATTTTATTTTTCAGTCATGTATTGTTTCTGAATCTTCATTGTTATAAATCTAGCTTACACTTATTTTCAGCCTTAAATGATATAGTTTTTTGGTTGGAGATGTATTTCACATGCCTTTACTTGGTACTTAGTGTTTGAAGGCAAATTAATACTAAATCCTTCAAACATTTACTCTTCCTCCGAATAAAGCATGGTGAAATGGTTTCTTCTAAATGGTGCCAGATTTGAAAAAAGAGCTCACTTCTCTAGCTCAACATCACCTGTTAATCAGTTGCAGGATGAATAAGAATAGCAAAAACATACACAGAAATTATCTTAAGCACCCTGTATTTCCCTCGGGTACTGCAACTTTCCTGGCTGTGCTCTAGCCTTCTCATCTTCCTTGTCGAAGATTTTATTGCAAGCTGTTCTGAGGCTGAAGGAAATCCATCTCCTATTGTTCCAACTATTCCAGAAGGTGCTGGAACACACATAAAGACTGATAAGAACAGAAACTTTGTCCTTTTTAAAAGATAATTATGTGAAGACTG